>JAQIWG010006023.1:0-13794 GCA_034695025.1 Chamaedrilus cognettii | reverse complement strand
CATTTTTATCCGGAGGCCCAAGTGCCATCCGGCTCAGTTTTTACTACAAAGTGAAGTGCCGGATCGCTTCAAAGTGGAGGTGTCGGATCGCATCGGATCGCTCCTATAGCAATGTATTATTTACACAATGAGGTGCCGGATCGCATATGATGGCAATTTGTGAGGTGCCGGATCTGTGATCCGGGCGATCCGGCCCACTTTAACCACTATGTGAGATGGTTTCAGTTTAAATAATTATATTTAAATGCTTCCGATTAATAGTAACTGCTGAAAATATTTAAATATTGGCCTAGGTCTAGAATTAAGCGTTCGGGTTTAAACGATCTTATCTGCTGTTTTCGTAAATCCAATAATAAAATTGTCGCATTTCAGATAGGCCTAACTATGACGTCTTGTATGTTTGTTGGGCTACAGGCTCCACTCTTGTTTGTAAGCCCTTCGTTGAATGATGCTGATATGTGGTACACGATGTAGGTCTACATGTATGTAATGCCTCCCGTTAACTGGCTTTGAGTTTGGAAATCTGTAGAAATAGATGACCTGCAGGTCCTAGCTACAATGGTATACCTGCAGCCAACGTAAGTTAATCCTACTGCATGAATGCAAATATAAAACAAGTTTTAATTTTCGTGCTCGTAGACTGATCAAGTTCACAAGTTTCGCGATGACAACCATTGGAGTAAAGCCATTTCTGTTCGACCGCACTTTGCCGCTGGACATAGCGAGCTATCGTCACTCCCACCCGTCCATTCAAACATTCAAGCTCGCCAACGTCAAGGAAGGAATCTATCATCCGCGTCTTCCGACATGGCGCCGCATGGAAATGGATTCCCTGTGTGGAAAACTATCTGACGAAGAGCATCGTTTTCGAACGACCTGTTCATATGGTAAGCCTAAAATCAATTCGAATGATGTTTGCAATAATTTAGGCCTATAATGTTAGTCTGAATTTAATAATAATTTCATTTTAGTTAATGTCTATTATATTATATATTTATTTAGTTGTAATTCCAGTAATAATTCAATGAGCGTAATGTTAGTAATAACACTTACTTCTATATTCTGTGGTAATAATGTGAAGGAGATTTTGAGTCAGGATTTTATACAGGATTTTGAGGTTCTGGACGTTGTGTATAAAAATACTGGAGGGATGTTAGAAAGAAGTTCACCACTGTTCCGGTGTATTACAAGAACATTTTTTTGATACCCCAATTGGGGGGTATCCAATGGGGGGAGAGGCTACCCCCGTACGGGGGGTCAATTTAAAATTTGAAACACATCAATCGGGGCAGGCCTTTTAAAATGTAAGGTGTGAGATCTAATAGTAACTACAAATATTTAACAAAAAATGATTTTTTTTTCGATTTCAGTATTAATGGATATTGTGCTCACTTGAACCCGTGGCCCCGGGGGAGCTTTTTTCCTTTCCATGCAGAGTTGGCGAGCGGGGCTCGGGGTTGGAACAGAAGTTTTTGAAAAACTGAATGTGTCTAAATTTATTTATTTTTCATCAAGCCTCAAATTTACCGTGTCAAAATAAATGCACTTGGCACAGATCTGTGACCCAGTTCATACCAGTGCTCGTTTCTTTTCGCACCATTCTGAAAAGTACTTCATCGATTTTGAAAACTAAGCAGCATTTCACATTGAAATCAAAAGTACACACTCTCCCATTTATTACGACACATTTTGGATTTATAGCGACGTATTTCCTGTATTTGTAATTAATGTATTATTTTGTATGTATAACTATAGATACAGAGATTACAACTAAAATGAGAATTATAAATGTAAGTGAGGAAATATTTTCAATTAAAAATTAAAATTAGTAGTGTAAATTATTCTCAGACGAAATTACGCACACTAGAAAATTAGAATTGACTAAATATTAAATTATTTAATTATGAAAGAATTATTAAATTTATTTAGTTGGAATGGAAATATAACAAATAATTTTAGATATATAATATATGATTCTAATTACTGATATATATTTATAGAAATAGTTATTTAATACACCGGGTTCAATTGTTAGCGAGGCTCGTTTACAAAATAAGCATTAAATTTATAGCAATCTTCTGCATAATTGAGTAAAATTACGATATAACTTGACATGATAAATTTTAAAATGTCTTCTTTTTCCTATTAATTTACTCAATGATGCTGTTTTCTTAATTTCTATATAAGTTGCCAAACCATTGTCATATTTAAACAATTTATGAGTGTATTTGGTTTTAGTTTCTCCATATATTTGGTATTTTTCTTGCTACAAAAGATTAACTACCGTATGCTGTATGTTGCCATACAATTTGTAGATGACTTTCAAAAGTCGGCGTCATCTCTGTTTAAGAGAGAACCGGAGCGACTTCCTTCCCTGGTCAGTCAGCAGCAGTGATACCATTGAACCAAAACAGAATATCCCTAGATTCTGGGTATCTCGGCAAAAAATATCCCTACATTGCATTTTTTTCTTAAAATATCCCCAGCTCCTATTATAAAATGCAAAATTTGGTAAAAATATTCCCAGATATCTGGGGATTGCATTAAAGATCACATCGCTAAATCTCTAAGATATATCTAGTGATATATCCATAGCAGTGGCATCACTGTTCAGCAGTCACCTTTAGATAACATTTCAAACTTTATATTAAAGACTAGGAAAAAGCTTTGTGATATCCGATATGTTCTACCATTATATCTTAAGTTTGTATTATAGATTTTGCCTTTGGCCTCTTGAACATCATTTTAGTCACCTAGCTTCTAATAAATATTATTATATTATTATTGCTGTTCGTTTGATTTCAATGAGGAATTACATACAAATTTTATAACTAGATAATAGTTATCGTTATCATTTATTCTTTTAAAATTTAATGTGATTGTAGTTCAAGTTATATTTAGCTCGGGAATTTTACTTAGACTGTAAAGAAAAACAAGAAGGTTACTGCTTTAATATGGTTTTTCTACCTTAAAATACTTATTGGTTTCAATTCTATACTATCTACCCAGTGCCGGCGTTAGGGTCCCCAGCACCCCCTGGCCGGGGGGGAGGAGCTCACGGCTGTGGAGGCCTCACTGGGGTAAAACGTTTTGAGTTATAATCAACAATCTATCGAAAAAGGCTCATTTAAACGTTTAATAATAAATTTAAATCGGGGTTCTGGGGCCTATTAGCCTGGGTTTGAAACAGGCTGTGAAAATTAGTGAAAATAATTCTGCCCGAACCCCCCCCTCTCCGGTCGTTAGTTCGACGCGGGAGGAAACTTAAGGGGGCCAAAATTGGCGTTTTCGAGGGGAGCCCAAAGCACCCTAACGCCGGCTCTGCGATCTGCCAGTGATTTTTCAACAATTCTTCTGAAATTTTCCGTTTTTGCTCACCTTGTTCTGGGTTTGCATTTCTATATTTTAGGCAATTTTTTGGAAGATTTAGTAAATTTTAAAACTTTATCATAATTGTTTTTTTGTAGTCAATGTTGAGATTTTTTTTGGATTATATGTGGATAATTTTTTACTCTCAATGACATGGCCGAAATGAAAACTTCCGATTTGGATGAAGTTTGATGGTAGTTAGATGCATCAACTATGTACCGTGATCCGTGGTTGAGCATTGTATCAGCCCGAGTTACGCATGCGCAATATAGCCTACATCTGCAAGCTGTTTTACATTCATTTTTCTCACTGCACCAAATTAATATTTTGAAACATTCCAATTTTTGTGTAATCGAGTCAGATCGACACCTTTTCCATTTTCTTACATAGTCCTAACGTTCCAAGTCCCATTTTCAAGTGATTGTTTCACTAAGTTATAATTCCATTTATTGTCCAGGTGAGCTAGACGGCAAGAAGGTCCCTGAAGTCCCACTTGCTCAACGTAACATGGTGCTATAACGTGCACTTGCTTCCTATATTTCTTTCTCCGAAGAGTGGCAAAACTCCTTTCAAAGTTTCACACTGCACTGATACTATTTGGATTCTAATTTTTTGTCAACAATAAAATTTGAACTGAAAGCCTAAAATTCAGAATTTTTCAGGTATAGCAGGCTTAGTCAATATTTCATTAAGCTAGCGTTAAGCGTTAGCTACATCAGATGTCATGCAACAATAAATAATATCTGACTATTTTCCTAAAATTATGTTTTTCAATATTAATTCACTTTTTACGTGATTGCACCTCGCCTCGGAGGAGTCTGGATGCCCTGCCATCATACTGTGGACCCTCAGAGGTCAGCGGACCACAGGTTGGGAAGCACTACAGTAACGTATCACGGTGCCATCGATACCGTTCTACGTTTGGGACTATGGGTGTTGGTGCCATGTAGCCTTGATGTAGGTCTTTTAAAAGTTTGTCTAACTCCAAAAAACTAAAATAGATGGAAGCGTAATGGATATTATTCAACCAACAAGCCCCAAAGATTTTTGAGTCGCTTCGTACACCCTTGTCAAAGGTTTCTAAGTTTTGTTAGCCCTGCAAATAATTAGCCATTGGGGTGGAATGCAGCAGAGAAGTTGAAATTAAAGCTATTTGACTGTTAAAGCCATCTGACTATCCTGATGGAGAAGAATATTAGACGCCCTAGAAACCGAGCTTGCAGCTCGGACAAGGAGTATAGGAAAATTGGCAAGCAATAGTAGGACAAAAATATTGTAGAAGACGGCCGTTTGGAATATAATATGGAGTCTTGGGAATTCGTGCTGAATCTAAAAGCCACTGACACCTGCCAACAAAGAAAAGTGAAGAGCAAAGAGAGCCGTCTGGTAGATTACACAATAATAATAATAATAATAATAATGGGTTTAGAGTCCGTTTCGGCATCTAATGATGTCATCGGGGACTTGCACAGTTACAACGCGGTAATATACAAAATAGGCTAGTGTAAAAACATATGACAAATTGATTTCGTATACTTTTTTGGCTTCATTGTATGTTCTCCAAATTGCCCTGTGGTTTAATATTTACTTATGTTGGTATAAATCAACATAATATTTAGCTTTCAATGCTTAGAACATTAACTTCATCTTTCTTTCTAAAATTCTTTCTATTGGTTTTAAATATTGAAAGTTTTTGATCACTTTATTTAAAGTGTTCAGGTTGTTCAGTACCTTCATGTAGAATCAATGTACATCATCAATAATAGTAGTTAATATTCCTGTAGAATCAATCATAGTTCGTCAGCTAATATTGCAAATTAGATTTTTGCTAATATAAGCAGATGATTATGTTAGGAGATATTCACAATTTGAATATTTTAATTGCGTCTAATAACATGGCATTAGGGTCTGTGTGGATTGTGTATAGGGTCTGTGTGGATTGTGTATAGGGTCTGTGTGGATTGTGTATAGGGTCTGTGTGGATTGTGTATAGGGTCTAACCAAAGTTGGACAAGAAATGCTCAAACATGCATCGAGCCCTGAGGAATTGAGGTATTTACTTCACTTATAGACGTAGTAAACCTTTACTTGCTTGTTGACGTCGATGATCGATGGCTCATCCACATCAAAACTGGAAAATTGCTAATCTCATTCTTGAATGGACATGTCTGCCAAATCTACTCATCAAATTCGAGTGGGAGGCAGCGCTTGTAGCCAATGACATTAATTGTTTCTGAACCAGAATTTCAGTAGGGCCTTGTTATTAAATTGAGATAAGAAGTGAGACAAACTCAGAATCGAGACAAACTCCTGAAGTTCAGAAAGTCCCAAACGTTGCAAATACCGGTAATTACTTATCTGGGGAAGACTTTGTCAAGATATTAATCCTTTGGTCCTTATGTTAGTATTTATTTTCATAGCTATTTTTAATAGCAGAAAGAATAGTTTTTTGATAAAGTGTATGCTTATTCATGAAATGAATGTAGGATAATTTTATGGCATATTTATATCGCCAAAACTTTTCCAGTTTAGTAGAAATAGAATAGCGGTAGTGCAAGAAAAGGATAACTTAGCAATTTGACCAGAAGAGATTTGGAGAAAAAAGTTGAGCACTGATAGTCTATGGAGTAACATTACTGTGGAACAAAGTAGACCTACTCAAAGTTGCGAGTTAAAGGAATCTAAATCTATGTTAAAAACGTTAAAGAATCACTATCCGGTATTTTGTGTGGAGGTATGGTATGATATAAAAAAACTCAAGACCGAAAGGCTTGGTTCACAATAGTGTCCCGAACGAAAGCCTCCTCCCTAAAAATTGGCCCCTCTGACAAGTTTTTTGTTTTCATCAAATGCTCTGAAACTTTCAGGATTAGTAGCTGGCATCTTTTTGAACAACGTCCAACAAATTGTACGTACAATTTGTTTCTGTGAAACTTTTAACATCTTTTCTTATTGGGACTTTTACACCGCTCATACACTTTCCTCCTGGTTATTGCTACAAGTTGCTACTCAACTTTTGGTTCAATATCTATATTGCGTCAACGATCAATAAAAACTTTGCAGATACCAGCCAATATAATTGGTCTTGATGAATTTTAGCTACATGATTCAGGTTACATGTTTCAGGTTACATGTGGCCGTCTACAGTCCAGCAATGTCGTACAGTGTTTAATTGTAGGCCTACAATGTAGGTATAGACCTATCGCCTATTTTGATGACTTCATGAATAGAAGCATTATTGACAAAACAGCATGCGTGCTTTGTATTTTAATTTTATCATTTTATTACAGGAATACCAGATTCGAGTGGTCGAAGCTGCTTGACAAAAGCCCGGAACGCTTCCAGATACGCATTCAGGAAAACCAAGAAAACTGTTGCAAGGGTAAGTTCAAATTTATGCGTAGGCCTATCTTGACTAACTTAATCAAAATATATTATCACTAATTAACCTAACTATTATCATCGAGGGCAGTTCACAAGAAGTTATGATGCACTGGCGAGAATAGAGGCTGCATCCTCTGATTTGGGTCTCCACATATCAAGGGCCACAGCAAAGATTCAAAACGTATTGGGGCAGGTTTGGCTTAACAGGATCTGTTCGTCAATGGCAAGATGGTGCAGGGGATAGAGAAAGTCATATAGCTCGGTAGCGCAGTATGCTTGGCGGACGGCTTGCGATCGGAACGGATGCCCTGAATCGGACTTATAGCCTCCAACATAAGCAGTGTAGCTATCGTTTGGGGTAGGCCTAGCAACAAAGCTGCGTCTGTACTATCTATTGATCGTCTAACTCAATGCGGCAGAGCCATCATATGGACAGCCAGCAAAGCCAATATCGACTATCTGCAAGTATTTCAGATTTGTTGCAGCGTATCGTTGATATTGGTTGCTGCAACAAAGTCATGAACACTGATCTCCAGAACAGCACACCGGACACAGGACTCCAGCACGTAAGCGACATGGTTGAGAAACCCAGACACTCATTGTTTGGTCATGTCGTCGGTATGGATCCGTTGTCCCTTGAAAATTGGGCCCTGAAGCACTGCTGAGACATATAAATTAATCTCTCTGTCTCGCCTGGTCGGAAAAGATCTCCAATTCACCCACGAAATACATGTAGGGGCCTACCAAGGTCTGTCAGATATGGGAAGATGGAGGCATATGCCACTGCATGTAGCTACGGCGTGGACCGTGCATTAGTGCGTTAGTTGGACGGCTGTTGGGTGCAGACGCTCAGGCCAACGCTCTGCGACATAGTGAGCGAGTGATGACTAAATTATATTCACACTAATATGGTTTATTATATCATCATGAATAGTTATTGTGATGATAATAGCACTTTTCCACCCTATCGGTGATACCCACAATCTTATCATCAATGTTATCTTGATGACAAGGCATTGGCAAGGCAAGCATTAGAAAACAAAGTACAGTCTACCTACATGTAGGTTCATTCCATAAGAAATGTTAATTAGCAGCAAGCAGTGAAAAGAAATGAATTAGTTTCTGTGGTCTCATTTATCAACGAGTTTTGGTGAAGCGTGGCAGATGTAATGGGAGACGTTCGTTCTACAGCCTTCCTCAAGCAGCGCATTTCACTGGCAGTGCGGCGTTGTAACGTTGCGCTGTTTCAGGGAACACTGTTGGGGACACTTTCTGGGAAACACTGTTGTTGTGCATGCAGACTCAGTTTAGCGAGTCACGGACTTTACAGTGTGGATACGTTAGGATAGGCACTTATTTGGCATGCATATATACATTTTAAGTTGTGTATTTAAGCAACGTAATTTTATGTGACTTTAGTAATTTTGTAACTGAAAGATGATGACTTTACACACACGCGCGTGCGTTTTGTGGCCGCATTCCCCGCTTACGCAGGGGTAGGCCATTTGCAGCCATGCACGCCCGCCCTCCATCTTATCTTATTCATCGCATCCACATGTCTTAATCCTTTCACTTTCGTATCCTTCTCTGTCAAGCTTTTCCACATCGTTTCCGGTCTCCCCACACGTCTTCCCTCATAATCCATACATTTCCGCACCCATCATCCGGTCCTTTCTCAAAACATGCCCTAGCCATCTCAGTCCGTTTCTTCTTGCCACCTCCCCAATGGCCTCCAATCCTATTCTAGCTCTCAAGTCCAGTTAGAATTGATGATAGTTACCGAAACTTGCCCCACGCGCATCTTGTCCTCATCACCGATGCAGATTCTACACCTCCATTGGCATTAATCATGTCTCTAAGGTAACAAAACATTCCTACTCTTTTGAATATGTTCTCCGCTACTTCTATTTAGAAAGATGGTGACTTTGAAATACATGATAGATGAAGCCTTATATCTAACAATTAAATTTATTTCATACTCAAAGATTGCTCAAAAAAATCGTTTCGACTTCAAACAGATTAAAATAGATGATAAAATTACAATACGGTTGCAATTTTCACCTCTTTAACTGTGAAATTTCAGATATGCACTTCAGCGGCTATGCCGTGCGATATCTACGTCCGGATGTCACTGCTGCATGGAAGGTAATCACACATTTAATGTCGTATTTTATGCTTTCTCTACTCTTTTCAGCGAATAAAAGGTATTCATAACATACATGTAATAATGGTATGCGAGGATAGTCAAACGCTGTACCTTGGTTTGCATTGGTATCTATATTTTTTCTAATTCATTTAAATTTTTTTAAACTATTTGATTGACAGTTACAAATTAAATTTAAAAGTATTTCCTATCAATGCCTATCAATGTGTTAGAAATAAAAACTTTTTCTTTTTAATATTGGTATTCGGGAAGGCCTAGGGAAGCCAAATTGACAACTTTCATCCGAATCACAAAAAAAAAACTGCGAGTAAGAATTTTCCTTAAAAAATTTGAGGCGCATCCACTCGATTAATTAAAGCTTTTTTGTTGTATTTAGCTAAATATTTTCCCGAGGGCCGCTGACACCGTGACCCAATGGTCTGGTTAGAACTAAATGTGAGGATATGAAAGGAATCAAAATCATTAGCTTGTTATTGATCAAACTCAACAGATTTTAAATATTTTTGCGAGAACATATGTCTACCCCAAATTTGCCCGTTTGCTTGGATTTAAAAGAATGTGCTACGCTTCCGGATTTTCTTCAGTCAATTGTAACCTAAATTTTTAATTTCATACATTTTTGCAACCATGAATCATAATTTTCTGTGATGTCAAAAAGTGAACAAAAAGAGCAATAAGTGTTTCAATTGTACTGCACCATTGTTTTAGACTTCAGATCTGTATGTTTAGAAACTACGTTCTCGTTTATAAGATTTGCCTGAATTATGCCAGTTGAACACATCAGCCGATCTTAAAAGAAACCTTAAGGTGAAGCCTATAGTAAGCTACCTTCTGAAGTATGGCCTCCTTGGATCGATGCTTGCAGGAAGTCAACTCAATCCACAATCGCTTTCACATTGGTCCTGTTTAGTGCTGTCTTTGTCCTGGGCTTTGGTCTGTTCGTTGATAATTTGTAAACCTCACCCTAGATACTGGCAGCTATGCAGATTTAGGTCAGAGGTTCTGAGAGTTTGGGGGTTGTGTTAGCGCGACAGGAATCACAACGTTTCTTGTAAGCTCTTCATTGTCTTGCCTGAGTTCATAACTTTTTTAATGCATACGCCTATTTTGAGACTTATTTTGTTGAAAATTTAGGAGTTCATGGCGAATTTCAACTTTAAATTCTGAAAAATGTAATTATAATATTTGGACTAAGTTAGACTACTACGATCTTGCCATGGAAATATTTTTTATAGTGTACTCTGTGCGGCGAGGAGGCTACTGCAGCTGAGCCTATACTTCGGGTAATGTCTATGAATACATGAATACGGCAGAGATTTGCAAATTTAACGTGGCTGCTGTGTTTCGCTAATCAGCGATTAGAGGTTTTTTTATCACCAAGAATTCTTGTTTCCGCTGACTACAGCAGGTAACATAACTGAGACTATATAGAATTTTAGTCAAGGTTAAGGTAGGACACAAAACTGTGAGGCGAGCTTTTTCATCTAAAAACTATTCTGCTAATGTTTGGATTTTCACACGGGTAAGCTTGTGCCCTGAAGAGGACTGGTGGCGCTGGGTTTTTATGGCCAGATGCCCTTCCGGACGCCAACCAGAATAAAAATTTATTTGGCACGATGGTTAGTTGAGCAGCTAGTGACATTTGTGTATTTTACAGCCCTGTTGAAGGCTGTAAAACTGTCACGTAATAGTTTCATAACATCAACATCAAATATTACCAATAGAATAGCCCAGCTCTGTCTGTCTGTCCGTCATGCCGTTAGAGGCGACTCCGTCGGCCGAAGGCCGTCGGCTGAAGGCCGTCGGCTGAAGGCCGACGGGCCAAAGGCCGTCGGGCCGAAGGTCCGTTTGGAGTCCATCCGTCCGGAGACGGCCGGTCATAATAAAAATTATGACACTCCCCCACAGGGGGTTAAAGAAAAACTCAGTGCTATGCGATAATATTCTACACCCCCCCTAACTTTTCCAACACCCCCCCTGAAGCAAATTCCTGTATAAAAGCATTTCAGAGAGCTGAGAATTATAGACTTGCAGCCTAGAGCTCCCCTGGCGAGTCGTAAGAGGAGACTAGAAAGGGGGAGCGGTTCTGTGGCGGCCTTCTTACACAAAACTGGACTCAAATAGTCTTCGTTACCATACTACAAACGGTCCTTAAACTCCAATTCCCCCATTTCTCAAACGCCTCACTCCAACCCAGTGCGAATTGCCTTGCAGCCCAGAGCTCCAAGGGCGCTGTAGGCGGCAGACAACAGACTAGTTTAATATAAGGTGATAGTTTGGATTTCTAAAATCTTTTAAACTTAATAGCATGTGTTTTGGTCCACTTTTGCATAATAATATTTAGGTCTAGAGTGGGCCTCGCTGCTACTTTAACAAGAATTGCGAAAGGTATTTGACCATGTTTTAGTATTTTTGTAATAGACTACAGTATGGTGACTACTGTCTGATACAGGTCTAGTCGTCTGGCATTCGTACGTTCTGGCCTTCAACCACTTGCTATCAGGGATGATTGCAAGAATTTTTATGGTCTCCACATCAGAAAACGAGTTCTTTCTGAAGAATATTTTTATACATAAAAGGTCGTCTTTATGTGTTTACAATAGCTCTCATTTTTCCGTTTGATGCACAACTCTCGAGCAGAGGAGGGGCAGGGATAGTTCATACAAAAAACGATGTGTCAAAAACAAATGGTAGTCTGAACCCACAAAGTTGCTAGGTCACAAATATTAAAAAACCATGTTTTACATGGTTTTTTCTCATTCAGACAAGCTATTGGTTGTCTGAACACACAAAGTTAGGCTACTATTTATCACAAAGATTAAAAACCATGTCAAAAAACAAATGGTTCTTTCAATTCACAAAGTTACTTTGTCATAGAGTTTTGGATAGGTAACTTTTGGACTAAAATTTTTTATTTTTCTCCAAAATACACTTATCCTTTATGAACTTCACATTTCCTATACCGGTACCAGTAATGTTAATTTCGAGATTACTAAATGTATGTACTCCAAATTTTGCCTAAATGAATTTCTTCTCACATGAACTGGACAAGTTGGTTTGGTATCTTCACTATATTATAAAATATCACCTGCCTTCAACTGATTCAATCAAAATTTGGAATGATTATTTCCAAAGCATGCTATTAGATAATGTGTGTGAAAAACCGCTAGATAAACAAATGTTATTCAATAGGTGGACATTAAGTTCACAACCACTTGGCCGATGCCATTTAGGCCCATATGAAGAACATGTGTTCGTTTTTCAACTTCTATTGTTTGTGAGAATTGTGAAACAATATTGTCTGCAATTTCACCTATGTAGGACCTGCGCTGAAATGCTTTAAATTATGCATCACGAAGCTCTACAATCGACAAATATTCTGATGTAGTGTGTCAGATAAAATTTATAATTGTTGATAGTAAGTAAGAGAAAGTAAGCACTGCTTACTTACATTACTTTTGACTTATTACTTTTGAGTATGCGTCCCTACTAACTGCTTGCTAAGCTGCTTATTTACACCGTGGCTCAAAAGTAAAGGACAAAAAGCATTTCTTTAATAACTCCCGCATACAATTAGCCAAGTCCATCAAATTTTTACCGTTCTAACTTGGATCACTGCTTCATATTTCTGCCAATTTTCGTTGAATTTTATACAGCGGTTTATAAGTTATATCCAGTTAAAATTAAACGCCAAAAAACGCACCAACCAAGCTGGGAACTGCTTAATTTCCGATTTGCACCTCTTGCGCAAGTATATATTTGTTCACGCTGCTCCTTATCCTTGTGAAAACTAAAGAATGTTCAAATTTCTCTCACATTTTGGTTATTCCATGCTTCACGTGTCAACGTTAATTTTTTTCTGACGCGTTTTCGTAACAAGCACTATGCTCCTAAATTGTGATAATTGAGAGCGCGCCACCTTGACGACAAATGCTTTGTATCATTCTTTTTTCCACGCTCTTCGATCGTTTCACGTGCATGTTGAAACCAAATCTTGTTGAAACATGAAGTGCACATTTCTGGATTGCTAACAATTACTGAATTTAAATATAAAAGAGATCATTACACAAAATTGTTGATGCAAATAGCAATTAAGCAGTTTCCTAGTTGGTTGACGCGCATTTTGGTATGTCTACTTTGACTTGTCGAATCTTTTTAACCGCTCCATGAAATTCAACGAAAATTGGTAGAAATATGAAGCAATGATCCGAGTTAATGCGGTAAAAATTGGATTGACATCGCTTACTGCGTTCCGTAGTTATTGAAGAAATTTATTGGATCTTGTGCTTTTGAGCCACGGTACAGTAAGCAGTAACTTTGGACGGGCCGAGATAAGTCAAAATGTCAAAGTAAAAGAGAATCTGGCATGTGAAATTCGTCTATGGTCAACATCATACGAATAATCAACTTCTAATTAAAATCTCTCTTCGAAACAGCGAGGCTTATGCATCCAGATTTGATGAACCAATTACAATCCTTAGGTACTTGAGTGCACTGAAACGCTGTATTTCAGAATTCATCCAGCGGTGAAGTCGGGAATCCATGGCACTAAGCAGTTAAATATGGTGATGGTTTACTATAGACGATATGATCCGCGCCGACCGCCCTCTCACCGTGGCCTACGTGGATATGAAGACAACATTCGATTCAGTTGACAGCTAGGAACGCCCTCTGGCAGCTCTCGGCAGCATTGAAGTGTCAGACCCGCTACACAACCTGGTTCGAGATCTGCAGAATGATTATGGTGGCAGGGTCAGGTTGGGGATCGGGAATCCGAGGTGTTCCGTACTCGCTTGGGCGTGAGCTGCGTCCAAGGGCGGCGCCACGCTTTTAAAAGTGGGGGGGCCAAGTTAGAACACCCGTCGACCGGGGGGGGG
>JAQIWG010006022.1:0-13795 GCA_034695025.1 Chamaedrilus cognettii | reverse complement strand
TGAAGTTGATTTGAACAAAACAAATTATTTAAACTTTTCAGTCCTTGTGTTTTGAGGTGTCCCATATATGGGATTGTAGGCAAAAACGGGTCAATTTAATTTTAGGGCCTATGGTTTCAATTATCCTTCTAGTCTTGCACAACATTTTTGCGATGATAAAAAGCGCATAAACGCATAATTGATTGAAGTGATAAGTCGCACTTTATTAACGTAGAACAACATGGCGATCGCAACTGGGAAGACGCTCTGACAATAACAAACTCAGATTTTACGTTTATACCTAACTCAGGATGTTTTGCGGCTGCTTCCCCATACTTCCGCCGTGCGCCCAGCTGGGGCCCGACGACGAAGCGGCCAAGGAGCAGCGGATCCGCAGCCGGCTCATCGACCGGCAGCTCGCTCGGGACAGGATCGTCTTTCGCCGAACTATAAAAGTTCTGCTGCTCGGGTCTGGCGAATCCGGCAAGAGCACCTTCCTCAAGCAGATGCGCATCATTAACGGAAAGGACTTCGATGAGGCTGAACTGCGCCAGTATCGGCTGGTCGTGTACGGGAACGTCGTGAGGGGAATGAAGGTGGAGTTTATAGGGAGAAAGAGTGCTTGTTTTGAGGACCTGTAATATATTAGACATACTGGGGTTTACCGACCATGCCGAAGTCGGAGTTGCCGACGGTCGCGTTCTAGTGTTTGCCCAGGGGCGCGGACAAGCACTAGCAGTCGTTTAATTTCTCCTCAGCGCTGGGGCCGGGGATATTAGTTGCGGGTGCGCGGGTGCGCGGGTGCGCGGGGGGTTTGTGTTGAAATCTGATCTTTAATTCTGTCTTCAAATGGATCTATGCCTATAATACTATCAAGTCTTTCATGAATACGGCATCCACTGCCACTTAGTGTAGGCCTATAACTAATTAATAGCTGCTTTGACCAAAGTCTGACTCACACAATATTGCTAAACACGATCAAACGTTGCCAAATATGACCAAGTATTGCCAAACGTTGCCCTTGAATATTGTCAAAAGCTTGATATTCTTCAGAGAACTAACTACTCTCTAAAACAGCCGGGGTAATTATTATCTAACACTCAACTGTTCATTGTCTAGAACTTGCTCTGACATTATTTCTCTGACATCTTGTTAATAGATAATTGCAGCTCTGCAATATGGACAGGTAGGGAGGGGGGGGTAGTTCAGCGCTCACAGCAATACTGTGGCATTCACTCCACCAGTGATGCGCGCATTGATTATGTAACCAAAGCAAACAATGGACTCTCAGGTGACACCAGTTAGACCCATAGTTCTGGTCGGCCTGTTTGCACTTCTTTCTAAAGCTAGCTTTCCGCTGGACTCCCCCCCCCCACCTCCCCCCTACAGGTCGGCATGTCCAACATTTTAACAGTCGGCACTATCGGTTTCGGCACCACCCTACGCACTCTAACAGCGGGGGTAACAGATCGCAGTTTTCATAAAAAATGACATCAATGGCTAGATATTTTAAATCGAGCGACTGTGTGCCAATTTTTTATGAGATATAAGTAGTAAATTGTGTGTAAAATGAATGAAAAAAATGTGCGAGAAGACAAAATTCGTGCAGCAATCGTTTGATTTAAATGAATCATAGTATTAACTTTAAAATGACACAGATTTAATTTCTAAGTTTTTTATTTTTTACTGCTATTTAGGCTGTAGCTATTGAAATAACACTAATGTAACATTTTTAAATTGCGCATATGCGAACTGAACCGTACGTGACTGAGCGATCAACTCGCTGTCTCTGATGGCGCTCAGGTGCTAATAGATGCTGTCGACAAGCTGCGCTTGCCGTTGGAGCGCCCGGAAAACATGAAGCGTGCTCGGTTTGTGTTCGGCTACGACAACAACGTCAAGCTGGAGGAGCCGGTTTTCCTCCAGTACGTGCCGGCAATCAGCGAGCTGTGGAATGATGCCGGCATAAGGCGAGCCTTCGATAGGCGGAGAGAGTTCCAGTTTGTAAGTGTGCCGATGTTTGATTGATTGATAGCTTACATCCTGCAACGTTGAACGATTGAGACACAGATTTGTCGTATATCAATTTTGTGTTCGGGCCCTGAATTAATATTCGGTAGGTAAATAAAATCTCAGTTTTAGAAAAACTGATATATGGCAATTTTCACATACAGTAAAAATGCATATCCATCTTCTCAGATTCTTCTGTCATGCTCGTTACTTCAAAATATAATCAATTAAAAAAATATATGAATTGCTAACCAAGTGCTTTTTCTGATTTATAGATGCAGTACTATGCATTTCTGGATTTGGATTAATGTTGATGTACTATATAAAATAATGTACTACACAGCGATGCACTGTGGTGTAGTGGTTAAGGCGTTGGACTTTAGGTCCAGAGGACCTGGGTTTGAGTCCCAGCGCCGGCAACTATGAAACCATGCGTTACAGGCTCTTCACCAAAGCTGTTAAATGCACAAGTGTTGCTAGCTGATAATCATCGTTCAAGGTAATTTATTATTCTGGTTGGCGACAGGAAGGGCATCCGGTTGTAAAAACCCGGCTCTAGTATAAACGACTAACCTGTCTTAACATGGACACGGCGTTACAGGCTGGCCTGTAGCGCATATTAATGGACGTCAAAAACGATGATTTTTATTATTTTTATTATACTATATTAATATTGAGTCGAGTACCGTATTTAATATGTAATAAACAGTAAGTAAAGCAAATTAAAGAAATGGTGTTTACTCTGAATGTCATATCTGTTGCCATGGAATTGGTCATAAATGATTATGAAATAAGAAAAGCTTATTTAAACTTGACATAATATGTAAAACTTATATCTTAAGTCATATATTTAGTCCTTAGTTATTGACAATATTCTGTCATTTGTTGAATTTCTATGTTTCTAATCTACTCGAAGTTTAATCAGCTTTCACATATAGGTCTATACAATGCTGTGAACGGTGAACGCATATAGAAAAACCACATGTTCAAAATAACATTGTTTGTTTGTATTCCAGGGTGATTCGATAAAGTACTTTCTCGACAATCTTGAACGCATTGGTCAGATGGTGAGTGATAACCACGCACTGTTATCTTTAGAGCAGTCTTGTGCTGCCTTGCTATTGTTACAACTGTTATAATCATGTACAGTCGTAATTTCATGCCATTCATATACTTTTATGTTCTATATTGTTTTTGAAGGACTGTATTCCGTGCTGACGATTTTCAATACTTGATGCAATAATTTATGTTGAATGTTGTGCTCAGTTGTTATGCTCAGTTGTATGAGCATGTTTAAACCAAGATCGAAATCAATACATCAATTGACGCACTTGAATCATGGTTGGTTCACATGATTAATCAGTCTAATCTCGATTTTGATCTCAGAATGAATGCTACTGAGTGTAACAGTAAATTATTGTTAGTTATATTGCATGAAAATTGAATTGAATAATGATCTTAGCAATCTAGATGACTGTTGATTAGTAGCGTGTTAAGTGGTTCTAAAAAGATTTTGGAAGAAAGAAAAATGAATTTGGATATATATTTCTTTGGAACATATCATAAGGTGATACTCTACCATAAATGGTACAACATTGAGCATTATTTCGTCGTGTGTTTGTGCGGCACAGGGTTACCTGCCGACGCACCAAGACATCCTGCACGCGCGCAAGGCGACCAAGGGCATCAGCGAGCATGAGTTCATCATCGAAAACGTCCCGTTCCGCTTCGTCGACGTCGGCGGCCAGCGTTCCCAGCGACAGAAGTGGTTCCAGTGCTTCACCGGCGTCACATCCATTCTCTTCCTCGTCTCCTCCAGCGAATTCGACCAGGTGGGCCGGTGATGTACTCTAGTGGTCACCATTAGCGGTCAAGGAAGACGGATTTACCAAGTATTCATGATTGTGGCAAAGTCAGGTGGACGTGCCCTAGTATTCACTATAGGCACTGAAGTAAGATAGACTTGTATCGACTCGCTAGTCTATCAATTGATGGTCAAGATATGGTCTTTCTATTTGTAGTCACTGTTATGCATTATATAGCGTCGTGGATTTGTCTTGCCATGTATCGCGCTGCAGAAAGGTCTATTGGTTATTATCATTGAATTGTTGACTAAGAGTTTCCTCAAAGGTTGGAACTTCTGCCTAAAAACTAGCATCATGACACTCTTGTGCCTATTTTGATGTCACTTTTCGCAGCAGAAGGCTCTTGAACACCAATGAGGCTTAATAATGAACGTAAGTGTTTGTCAAGTAGGCCTACAGCTGGCAACAGTGCCGTTATTTTACTTTCCCGAATTATTGTGCCTTTGAATCGGTCCCTAACTTTATCAATTGTTGTTGAGCTGTGCGTATGCGTTTTTTTATGACTTCCATCGTGTTTGTGAGTGCTGAAATGAATATATTTGATTTGTTAGAGCTGGAGATGGTTAGGTTTAGATTAGCTCAATTTACAGTTATCACTGACAAAGTTTGGCTGGCATTCGGATCCACGTTTGGAGTAGCATTGAGATTAAGGTATGGCGTGATTTTGTATGCTGTGTCGTCAACTGTGCTTGCCTCTTGATGCCAGGTAATCTACGAGGACCGCCAAACGAATCGGCTCATTGAGTCGTGCAATATCTTTGAAGTGATCGTCAACAACCGGAGCTTCGCGAACGTCTCCATCATCCTCTTTCTCAACAAGACGGACCTCCTGACGGAGAAGATTTGCCGCACCAGCATCCGGGACAGTTTTTCGCAGTTTAAGGGCGACCCGCGGCGGCTCAAGGATGTTCAGCAGTTTGAGCTCAGCCTGTTCGACGCCAAGCGACACGAGCACACGCGACCGCTGTTCCACCACTTCACGACGGCCATCGACACGGAGAACATCAAGTTTGTGTTCCGCGCCGTGAGGGATACGATACTGCAGGACAACCTCAAGGATCTGATGCTGCAGTAGGGCAGGGGGGAGGGTCGGAGGCAGGCAGTGAAGGGGGGGCGAGGGGCGGGCAGCGAGGGGCAGCGCCAGGGAAGGGTAAACTGAGCGAGAGTGAATTAGCGAGTAGGATCTGGAACTTGGTATCTGAAAATGAAGTATAATGCAATAAGTTTGAAGTGCAAATAGAGTGAATTGATTTTCAAAGTGGGGTGATAGTGCAATAAAGTGAACCTATGAGGCACAGGCCTATACACTATGATGGCTTATGCCTTTCTCAATTCTCGTGTATATGCCAATTTTCTGAAGATTTAACGCAAGATTTTAACAATTCTTGACGGTGCTATTTTGCTGTGTGAGTTTTGTATATAGTATTGTTTTTCAGGAAACAGTGCCTAATTCCAAAATTCTGCATAATATGCTGTTATTATGCAGATTCATAATAACAATACTCTGCGTATAACAATAGCTGCCTTTTCAATTTATTTGGTCACTGATGCTTGATTTACTGACGATGGGTTTCATATCTGATTGGCATCTACATTAATAAGGTAAGCCATCAGGCATGTTTGACCAGTTTGTACGGAATAATGTGAGTTTTAATACCTTTTCGTATAAAATATGATTTGGATTGTAGTAGACAGTACCATTGTCTTTAGTTGGTAGTTGGCATGTGTACAGGATATCTGCAGGACAGTGAATGCTTAAACCTATTATTCCAGACTAGTTCAGACCTTAGTGTGCTTAGTATTTGACGACCCGGCATGTTAGCTGGATCATTGCTGTTTTTAAGTAGTGGAGGAGAGAATTTGTGATTCTGGTGACTGTGATTGTGAAGCCTGGCAATAGATTGAACTGTTAGCGCTGATGGATCCTATGATCAGATTGTTTCCTGTGGAGGCATTTTGTGTTTGCAATATTACTATGTGCATTATCAAAGGTGCTTGTGGCATAATTGGCATGATCTACAATGCTGTTGCTTCAAATCTGGACCAACAAAGGCTGCATCACGCAGACAGGCGCGTTTTGTGGTTGCATTCCCCACTTACGCAGGGATAGGCCATTTGCAGCCATGGACACCAGCCCTCCACTTTATCCTGATCCTAACGTCTTAATCCCTCTGCTTTCATATCTTTCTCTGTCAAGTCTTTCACGTCGTTTTCGGTCTCCCTCTATGTCTTTATCCACCTCATAATCCATACATTTCCGCACTTAATCATCCGGTTCCTTTGTCAAAACCCAGCCATCTCAGTCAGTTTCTTCCTACCACCTCCCCCACGGCCTCCAACCCCACTCTAGCTCTCAGGTCCGCACTATGCTTCTTCTTTTTCAATGACACCCCGCTCATCATTCATTTCACCATTCTCATCTCTGTCCGCTCAAATCTAGCCTCCTGGCCAGCTGTCATTGCCCATAGGCTACATCAGAAACTTGGTTATATATACAGTTTCTTGTCAATTGATTAGCAAAATTTTGCTGCAAATACTTGTACATATTTTTACTCAAGACTTACGATCTTTGCAGCGATTTTGTTAAACATTTTATATTCCTTTTTTTCTGCTGTACATAATTCATTAGCAAGATTTTACCTCAAATGCTTTTACTTACGTGTAGTTGATTCCTACTCTCTTACTCAAAACTGAAACTAATTTAAATTATCTGTGACATGTATTGGAATTTTATTGCTACTGGTATACTGAATGAAGAATTTTGATTTAAGTCAATTTTTTGCTTGCATTAATTACAAACTGGTTGTGAATGCATCGTCGTTCGTGACAATTGAGCGTGTTTTTTTTATTCAGAGTTTGATGCCCTTACACTTACAAAGGCTCTGGCGCTATTCATTTCCTTGAGGACATAAATCGATAACTGTTAACCATATTAACAATTTCTCGGCGTTGATCTGATTTCTATGATTTCTATGCATGTTTATTGTGCTGTTCATTTAACTATGTGCTTCGCGCAATGAGTATTCAATTAATTTTATTTTTCTCGTTGAACAATAGCTGATCGCAATGTAACGAAGATTTCTGTAGAAAATGCTTGCCGTTACCTGCTGGTTTTGTGCTTTCTACATGAGTGGACCATTCGAAATAAATCCATTGCATTCACTGCAGAGTTCGTTAGATATTGTTTTAGAATATTTGAAATATGTTACGTTAATGATATGTGCTAATCACGTTCAAAGGGGGGATTTTGGTAGTTGATTAATAACTTGTTAAAGGCTTAAAAGTAAGTTTAAATAAATATGAGTTAACTTAGCCAAATGCAGCATAGAGTTGTAAAAATATCATGTGACTTAGAGATTGTGTGATATAACTGATATTATAGTTATATGAAGTTTAAGCTCTCATGATTAGGCTATATTTTTAAAACTTTATGCTGTATTTATAATTACGATTAGTCCCATATTGATTAGAGCACAGAGGTCTTGGAATAATGTCTAGCATATACATTTTATATCAACTTCATAAGTAGCCAAAATGCTAATTTTGAATTACCGTATAGTGATATATTTTCCATAATCTATAGAAATATTAAGAATTTTTCCATAGATTATGTATTCAAAGTTTGTTTTGCAGAAGTTTTTAATTGTTATCGTGTGTTTAAGCTCGCAATGATGAGCCAAGTTATTCTGGAATATCTTTGGACATATAAGTGCTGTGTATTATTTTGCAAATAAGCTTGTTTTTACTCTTTCACTTTGCTCTAAATCTTATTTGTGTATGTTCCTGTATGTCATGAATGAAACATTATGATACAACTTGTGCTTTTTATGTTGACAATGGAGAGACTGGTTATCTTGTACATGTACCTTATTTTCTAGTGTTTGAGATAAGAATATTTTCATGGCTGTAATATTGTGATTTACTAACATAGATTCATGACCGGCCCATTCTAACATATTCTCAATGTAAATGCAATATCTGGCGGGATAGTAGATTGTTATTTTAGAAATGATATTTTTAGAATTTTTTATTAATTTGATGTTATATCATTAAACGATTTGTTTAATTTAGTCATCCGTGTGGTGTTCCCGTTAATTAAAGGTAAACTTTGGAGCTAAAAGATTAATTTGAGTGGAGTAAAGTTATTCGTAATTTGATTTTTATATTTTTGGTCAAATATTATCGATGCTATGAGTTTTGTAGTTTAGTGCCAACACGCACTAGCCTATCGATTGACATAGAACTTCACGATATTGATGACTGTATATGACTAATGTCGATGACTATTTCTAAAGTCTCTACTTTTGTTAATTAAGTTATGCATCTGGATGTTAATCATTTCTATGGTATTGCAAACATTTCAATTGTAGCAATGTTCATCTAATTTTTTTATAAACACTTGCCAGTTTTGACGTTGATTACTTTATTGAATTCTTCTTAGAGGCCTAGTTGGACATGTGTCAAAGACAAACAATTGGTAAATTGGTAACAAAGTTGGTAAGCAAACTTTAGTATAAATCAAGTGCTTCCATATGTATCTTTTTATCTGTTTGATGCTTGCAAGCATTTGAAACAACCTTGTTGTATCTGTCAAATATAATAGCCACAGTTTTCATTGATTCCTATTAAATATCGATGTGTTACATTCAGTGGTACAGTGGTAAAAAAAGTAGTGGTCATACGACTCTGTCCTTGTTTGTCCCCTACCCACCCCCCGCCCCCTTTACTATTAATTTTCTTTTCGTCGCTTAGCTCTTAGTCGGAAAGTCATTAGTTCAAACTTTTTAACAGTTGATCTACTTATGTCGAGGTGCATGCATTTTCGCAGGTTTGCAATATTATTACAGGCTGCGAGGCGATCATTCCACAGTATACTAGGCAGCCCACGCTACGGACTTAAGTCTGTAACATGATAGTCTGTACGTGCCTGTTGAGAGGCAGCTGCTGCAGCGTGCAGTTAACAACAATTCTCTAAGAAGTTCCAAAACGCCAAAATGGGAGGACGGCTCAAAGCGCCAAGGTTGCCTGTGCAGCCGAGCATCCAGCGGATAAGATAGACTTAGGCCTACTGTAAGTCTGTAACATAGCAGGCGCTCTTCGTCGAATTTTTTGCGAAGAACTCGCACCCACGACCACTGCTCTCATGCTTTCGGGCGACGCTGTTTTGTGGAGATTTCCCGTTGTTATCCAGGCGGTCACGCCGGTCAGTAGTAGTCATACGTTGTTTGGTGCACCGTATGTCCCGTTATGGGCTCCATTTTCGTTGAAAATTAGTGGTCATACGTTTTTAACCAATTAAAGAAGTGGTGATACAGCGTACACCCCCGCATGACCGCGACTACAGCCCTGATTACATTGGACCACTTTTAACTATCTTATGATTTCATTGTTTTCAACTCCAGGAATTCGTTGCTGCAACAAAACAAAGACTCATCATATTTTAGCCGCTGTGCGTATGATATACATGTATATATGTGAATCGATGTTGCTTGAATCTATTTTTTAGCTATTATAATGCCTTCATATATCCAGAGACTTCACTGCGAAAATAATTTGTGTCGTAATTGATAATTGCAGGTTATTACAATACTATCAGGACTGGTTAGCAGTATTAAAGGTCCGTATACATTTTCTCATGTTCAGTGTCTTTTGATTATCTACTGCATGCTTAAGCGTTGATTCTTTGAGAGTCTGAAGGGTTGTCGAATCTCCTCAAATTTTCGGAACGACTATTTACCCCCCCCCCCTCGCCCCCTTCCAGTATTTGAGCTTGTATAATTACAGCCTTCATATAGGCTAAGCGGTTTCATATTTGCTTCAAAAGCTGGCACAAAACCTCTCCCCCTTCAGTCGCTTTTTATGACTCGCCCAGGGAGCTCTGAGCTGCAGGCCATTTTATTTTTCCTTGGTTTGGAGGGGGTATTTGTGACACATGTCACTCATTCTCCAATTTTTTACTGTAATCACCGAACAGCGCATATAATGGACCCTAGAAACCGACGGATCATAATACTAATTATGCTAGTCAATTATTCGATACCCCGTCGCCATACGCGGTATACATCCAACACCCGTTGGCAGTAATGGATACCTCGCCACCTGAGCTCTGGAGGCTCGCTCATGATTTCACGCTGCTCGAACACACTAATCCTCAATGAATTGTCGACGACGAGCAAATTGTTGATGCTTTACCCTACCTTATAAAGCAAATTTGCGGATGGAAGTGCAACAAAAGGATACTTAAGACTAAGCTAAAGGGATTTGAGAAAATCTGGCCAAAATGTGTTTTTGTGGGTTTTTCAAGGTTTAGGGTTAGGATTATGGCTTATGGATTAGGTTAGGGTTAGGTTGAGGGTTAGTTTTAGGATTTCAAGTTAAGGTTGAGGCAAGGGCGTAACCACCGGGGGGTCATGGCCTCCTAAACTTTTGGGATGACCTCTCAATTTTCAACGTTTTTC
Organism: Chamaedrilus cognettii; assembly: GCA_034695025.1. Taxonomy (NCBI): domain Eukaryota; kingdom Metazoa; phylum Annelida; class Clitellata; order Enchytraeida; family Enchytraeidae; genus Chamaedrilus; species Chamaedrilus cognettii. The sequence goes on along the minus strand of JAQIWG010006022.1, from coordinate 3,483 downwards.
AATTAAAATTTTACCTCAACACCCCCCCTCCTCAACTTTTGGCATGACCTCTCCATTTTAAGCGTTTTTTAATATAAAATTTGACCCCAATCTGACTTCGACCTCCCTAACGGTTAGAGTGTGGTTGCGCCCTTGGGTTGAGTTGGATTTTAAACAAATTAATTTTATTGCTTAAGCGTCGATGAGTGTAAAGTAATGCATGCGTGATTAGGCCTATAGGCCTATAGGCCTATAGGCCACTGACACACGTGACACGGCTGGTACAATGTACATCACATCCTACGTTCGTAACGTGTCGAAAATTGACCGTGATCGGCGACGCACTTCCGTCACTTGACTGACGCCTGCTACAATAGATTCTGTCACGTTTCTTTCCACGATGTCACAAAAGTGTCGAGTAATTGAAAGAAGGACCGCTATAGCGCAACTACGCGCATAGTCAGGGATTTATCTACACCCTCCCAACACCCAGCCCCCTACATCTCCTCAGTTTTTGAGGTATATGTACATACTGCCCGTGGGACGCATGCGGTCCGCGGCCCCCCAAAGTGCGGCCCGCCCGAGGGTAGAAATTTGAGCATTGCAGTTGTCTGATATTGATTAAAGTTGTCCGAAGTTGATCCAAGTTGTCCAATGCTGATTGAAATTGTCCAATACTGATTGAAGTTGTTCGATATTGATTTAAGTTGTCTGATATTGATTGACGTTGTCCGATGCTGATCAAAGTTGTCGGGTGCTGATTGAAGTTGTCCGATGCTTATTTGAGCTGTCCGATACTGTTTGAAGTTGGCCGATACTGATTGAAGTTGTCCGATATTGATTTAAGTTGTCTGATATTGATTGAAGCTATCCGATTCTGATTGAAGTTGTCCGATATTGATTGAAGTTGTCCGATTTTGATTGACGTCCGATTTTGATTGAAGTTATCCGAACTGAAGTTGATGCTTTTCAGTATTTGTAGGTTTGATGCGTAGGATGACTTGCAATTGCGAGCAGCTGATTCTTTGCCTATGTTCCTTGTTTTGTGTTGTGAACTGTTGTTCACTTTAGGGCAAATAAAGATATATAATAATAATTTTATAAACGCTACAGCAGTGTTATCGCTGTCACCGGACACCGGTGATAAATTTCACAGCAATAATTCCTAAGTGACGCGTTTAAGCTCGGCAGGATTAGCGAGCAGAATCAATAGGCTATTCCTGATTTGGGCAATAGACTGCAGTGACTACTCAACAGCCAGTAAATTAAATAGTCACTAAATAGCTAATGAACTAATCAACACGCTTAGATATCCGATTCTTCATTCTAAATTAAAAGCGCCGTGAACTTCGCGCACTAGGCCTACTTAATACTGTAGCTCAACGAATACAAACTGTGGTTTATGGAGGAAATGTGGGCTAAGTTATGCTCGGCATCACTACATGTAAGTCTGCAACTCAAGCAGCAGACGAGGGTCTCTGTCAATCATGCATATTTTACATGCAATTTTGTATGCAACCGTGTTAAGGCGAACGGACGACCGTTGTCATGACAACGATTTCCTTACTGGGTTTCTTGCACGGCGTGTTCCTTAACTGGGTTTCATCAAACTTTCATGCACAACTTGCATGAAACCCAGTTAAGGACATTTTTCATTGTAATTTTCTTAACATGGTTGCATGCAAAATTGCATGCTAAATTTTCATCGTGGAAAGGAGGCCTAACGATAGAACGTAGGCCTAGACCATTCAATGAAAAAAATTGTACCACTTCGCCTTTTTATAGGCCTACCTGTAGGCCTACTACGGACTCAACACGACGTAACATTTCCACTGTCCGTAATTTGCAGTTTATTCTGTGTTAGTCGCAATCTTACGCTAGTTCGCGACGCCGGAAAAACATTCTCAAAGTGTGCTTGACGCAATCCTATAGCCTAAGCGCCGCCGGAAGTAACAGCCTCGTATACTCTCCGCAGTTTGCAGTGCCTCCGCAATGCATCCTATAGAGCGGGCTTCCCGTGGTTTCCGAGCCTCCCTGACCGCTGATGGTAATTCATGAGCCGCGGCCACCGGTTTTCTGAAGACGTGACGTCACGACGTATAAAGAACGCCTTTGCTCCTGACAGCGCATCCGGTCTGGCCGCGCCATACATCACACAGGGGTGGTCGCTGGTCATGGCCCAACAGATGAGTCCCGGAGGAAAGGCGCATGGTGGCGCAGCGGAGACTGCGCATCTATAAATAGGCTAGTCTATAGCCTAACCTGCCTAACTCCATAGCCTGCGCAGTAACTTTGAGACGCCATCCGCGCTGCCGGCTTCTACACTTTCTCGTCTCGGAGGCAAAAGTAGGAAACCGCAGCTAGATGGCGGCTTTAGGCTATTGCACGGGCTAGGTTTAGGCTAGGATGGGCTGGACTACTTATAGCTGCGCCCTGCTCCGCTGCGCTAACCTTGCTTGCGTCCCGGAGCTAACAGCGATATATCGCTGAAAGCAGCTTGAGTTAAGCAAGACAAGCAATTATCGTACAACGTGCGCAACTGCGCATACATGTACAATGTAGAAGTAACTATATGTAAACCTATGCTGTAACAGACATCGATCGAAGGACAGTAGCCTACAGTCAAGGGCGCAAGGCTAAAGAAGTTACGTAGGCCCCTATTATCGACGATTACATTTTTATTACATGGAAGTAAGTCCGAAAACAGTGACAATACGCTAAGCAATTGATCCGAGAGGAATAAGAAATAATTGGATATCTGATTTCTCATAGGTTTGGTATAGAACAAGAGTAGGCCTATATACGAGTAAGCTACAGTGTATTTTGTCGCCAAAAACGAACAGAATTTTGCTCGATGGGCCCCTAGGCTTAGACCTATTTAATGTGCATGTATCGACTACATAGGCCTACTATTAGAAAGGCCTCAACTATACATGAAGGCTGAAAGTTACACTTTTAAACAACCTCAGCGTCCGTTCTGCTTACCAACAGTGGCCGACTTTGCACTCGCATTACATAGTTTTGATTTAATAAGTTATTAGGCCTAGATCAAATTAATGATAGTTAAATTGACAATCTTTGTTTAAAATCCGCTCGTGTCTATAGCAATAATATCCGTCTAGAATCTAGGTTAAATATATGAGGCTAGCCGATGGGCGCAAGCTAATTCCGTATTATTAAATCCGGTGACGCCGGCTATCGGTTCGTTTCCGACGCAAATCGTCGGATGGCGACGCAAGCAAGCGCGTCTGTGTCGCGACGACCATCTGCCGCTGAACGTTCCTCGCTCTAATGGGTCGAGGATGTCACAATGTCGCGCACGACTCACCCAGCAAACAAACCGCGAAGTTCTACATCTTCGTCCGCATGCAGATTAGCATCTAGTTAAGTCAATTAAAAAGTTGCTTCGATGAAGGACGGAGAGGAAGCAGTGGCGTAGCCAGTTATTTTTTCATGGGGGGGCAGTGGGGTGGCAGCTTAAAATGATGGGGTGGCAGCTTAAAA
>JAQIWG010006021.1:0-13796 GCA_034695025.1 Chamaedrilus cognettii | reverse complement strand
CCTCAAATTCCTACAAAATTGCACAGACGCCACACTGTCTGACGTTAACCTGCTCCACGCCCCCCCCTCGCGTGGTTCCCCCAGCCCCCCCTGACGCCCGCTCTCCCCTCAGGCGCCCCTCCGTACGTACCGCCTGCGCCTCCGTGGGGTTCTGTGCCCCAACCCTCACACCAAACATTGACCTTTTAATCCCGGTACCCGCGTTGCCCTTGCCCCCGGCCGCTGAACGGGGTGAAAGCTTGACAAAAGGGCGTGAGTGCGGGGTGGCATAGTTAGACACCCTTGCAACGATCTCCTGGTACTTGGCGTTGAGATCTGCATGGGCCCCTGACCCCCCGTGACCCCCCACCCCTGCACAGGCAAAGAGGTAGGCATATTGTGTACGGTCGCATTAATCGACATTCCGAGTAAAACACAGGAGATGGATACAGTTTATATACAAAATTGAGCGACATATCCCCTGGAAAATTGTAAAAAATTTAATAAATCACTTTGCTTCTCTGCAATTTGGAAATTCGTTAAGTTTTATCCTTCAGATTTTCAAAACTACCCGATTCCACCTAAATACCCTTTTCATCATGAAGCTTATGATATTTGTAAAACGATTCATATTGGAAAGAATTAAAGATAATTTCCTTTTTTGTTAATAGTGTTTTGATATAATAGCATGTAAGCAGTAAAGAAAAAGGTTTGACCCTTGAGGTTGACGTAGATCAGCTGAGCGAAGATGAGACTCATGGCTCCAGAGGGCGGCCAGCCCAGCTTGTCGTACAGCACCGGGATGATCGGCTTCTGCAGTAGATCGGCTAGCGACAGCTCTCGGGCGCAGTGGTGCGACACGACATACTTGGGCGTCAGGCACGCGATGGTCACCTGCACAGTGCAGCGATGGCCGGATTTTTGTAGCAAATTTTAGAAAGTATTTGAAAATAATTTGGTATGACAAATAATAGTAAGGATACTTTTACCATTACCCAGCTCTGCAAATGAATCAACAATTTGCTGCAGCACATCAGAGCACGAAGTCGATCGCACAAATGAGCATTTAGCCAGTCTGTGACTTCATTTTCTTGATGTCCTCATAGAACTGCAAAAGACGAAATTTTAGCTGCATGATATCTTGGCAGTTTTGCCGCTGTGAAATTTTGCTGCACTTAATTTTAGTGAGGACTTCTCATTATAATAGCTTCTGCAGCTTTTTTTGCTACACGTAATTTTGGACAATTTGTCCAAGTCGCGAAATTTGACAAAATAATATGCACGAGAAAATTTCATGCTTACAGTAAGCAGATGTGACCGGTGAAAGGCAGCAGAGGGCCAACCTTTGAGTTTTTGATGCCGTCGTAGATTTTGGCGTAGAGCAGGTCCCCGCCGCCCATCTGCCCGATGTCCATCCAGCAGGTAAGCCCGTGCGTCTCGAGCACGTCGCGCAGGAGGGTCACCTCGTCCTGAATGTCCCACTGGTAGCTGATGAAGACCTGCGGCGGATCCACCTCCACCTCTGCACGCACGCAAAAAACCATCTGTGGTATAGATCGGTGGCTGTTGAACCAAATGAAGATGCGTACGGCTTATTGTGCAGTAATCAAGCAACAGCAAAAATCAAAAATGTGACTGAAACACATCAATAAAGACGAAATAGTCACGAAAATAGCTGCAGAAACCCTATAAAAGAAGTCCTCAGCCATTGGTTCAAACAATTAATTTCTTCAAAGGTCATTGAAGGAAATTCTGAACTTATTTACCAAAGAACTTGATCTGATTCAGTCTATATATTGTAGTATCATAGAACTACTTAAGCAATATGCTACAATCAATTAAAAATGAAATTTACCAGCCTAATTACGTTTGTGCAATATCTGCTTTCATCTCAATTAATTTAGCTCAGGTCTTCGGTTAAATGAAAAAATGTGTCACCAGACTACTCAGTACTCATGGCCATAATAATAATAATGATAGCAATGAGTTTAGAGTCCATTTTGACGTCTACTGACGTCATTGGGAACGTCCCTTCACCATAGGCATCCATCAAACGATTGATAAAAACCCAGGACGAAGAGGTGGGAGAAAGGGTGCCGGATAGCAGCGTCAGATTTTATTTATTTTCATCATAACATTAATAGAAGCAGAAACGATGTGCACTGACCTTGACCTTTCTGAACGACCTCAACAATGTCGTCGCGCTGCATCTGCTCTAAGTAGGTCACCATGAGGTCCACCGACAGCGACGTGTTGCCCGAGCTGATTATCCAATCGCTGAGCAGGGCCAGGCCGGGGTTGAGGTTGTTGTTGAACTTCTCAACCTTCGCCTTCCGGTAGCCTACAGTCAGGTCGGGTCAGGCTAACGACAGCCTTCGGTTATTGTTAGCATCACTAGGAATTCTTATGCAAACATTTACAGCCTCAGATATGGAGTGCAGAGTCTACACCTCTACAGGAGGAGCGTGTTTATCATACTGGCCTGCGTGACGTTAATCACCCGATGACTTGTTTGCTTGAAAAGTGGCAGCTGTTTTATCACAAAATGGTAGATCCAGCAGTCAAATAGTGGGGTCCCCGTCTTCTGCCATGTATACGCGAACAAGGAGGACACTTTGAACATCAGCTGCGACTAAATTTCTGGACAGATTTCTTTTAACTTGACAGTAGGCACACAATAGGCAGCAACTAATGTGGCTTTTTTTTTTTGGCACTTTTTTAAAACAGCCATAATTTTGTCAAAATTATTCGAATTTCTCTACAAATTTTCAAGTTGGTGTAGATATGGCTACAGTTCATGTGTATAAAGTTTCAGATCAATCTGATAAGTTTCGACCGAGTTATGACAAGTTTAAAGTGTGGTCATTTTCATCGGGACAGGGTGTAGATGGCATATAATATAGCATTATAATCATATTCGAAAAGAAAAAAGCATGCTTAGGCCAAACGGAGCGGTACCAAGTTTCTTGGCGAGTGCAATCCAGTCGCGACCCTCGGTGCCGCCGTTGAGCATCTTGGCAGCGTTCTTCACCCAGGCAGGGAGGTCCAGCTTGCTGTTGATGTCCGCCGGCAGCTCAGAGATTATCGGTCCTCGACTTACTGTACATTCAATAACTTACAGATCATCATTCATCATCATAATTACGTTTTACGTCCACTTTTTCGCGCTAGCACAGATGATCAATTTTATTTTCATTTTGTCTTATTACGCATGCGCTGATTCCATTACTGGCTATTGCTAATTCTGCAACTTAGGCTCACCATATACATTCACTACAGATCCATACTGTTGTTGGGAAATTTCATACTTTAAGCTTATATATCAGAGAAAGCATCGTTGTCATTCTATCTTAACGATTTATGATTAAAAGCACCATTTCCAGTCATCTAATTGAGTTTTTATCATCAAAAGTAATGAAAATTTGACGCCTTACAATCACTGCGCATTTGGCGTATAGTTCCTATATACACTGTATGTAGGAACTACATATTTTAAGCAAAAATATACAAAACTACAAATGCAAGCGATGGTCAAAGAAGAGCAAGATATACATAGCATTACTATACTATACGATTGCTATAAAACATGCGACAACCTTTCGTTGAGCCGTTTCATCTATATTCTATATGCCTTTTGATACCCTCCCCGCAGACTACAAGCCTAATAAGCTTATATTGGTATTCACCATTGCGAGTTAACCTCGAGTTGGTCAATCGGCGAGTTGAGAGTGACCGTTGTCAATCTCCTGTGCTAGCGTGACGTCACTAAATCCGCCGATTGAGTCAACTCGAAGTTAACTCGCAATGGTGGGTACGAATATTAGTGTTGTCCTCCTACTCAGTCAATTATTCTCAAAATTAAAGTTAATGCTTACAAAAGATGATTTGATGTCAAAAAGAGAAGTATTCACCAGCTTGTGTAGGCTGAGGGAAGCCCCGACAGTACGGGCCGGTTTTTATTCGTCGGTGTTCGCAGCAGACAATCTGCACAAATATTGACAAATATCAATATTAAGATCATGTTAATGGATATTTCCTGGGCTATGTAAATTTGTTTTATTTTTTGCCAGGAACACCGATGAACAATTTATAACTAGTGAATGCGGATCAGCAACATCTGCTATAAATCAGAAATAAACCATAAAATAGCAGCGTACACCACAAATAGCACAAAAAATTATAGCGTACACTAAAAACAGCACAAAAATCATAACGAGCCGCAAACAATGCTAATTATATACGCAGCAAAGATCGACAGTTCACCACAATTAACTCCAGAGCTTCACTGAGTCAGACAGATAATGGGATCAGTACAGCTGCAGGTGCTGACCTTGTTTGAGAGGCACTCGTCAAGGCTGAGGAAGTGCGTGCACTCTTCCTCGGCGCACGAAGGTCGTGCGTGCACCACGCACGTCTTGTCGCATGCGCAGCACACGCACGTGTTGTAGTGTATGCGCTTGACCCACGTCTCGCGTAGCTCGCACAGGGTCAGTTCAAGAAAGTTTCGCACCTACGGCGAGCAAAACAAACATTAAATAAACAATAGAATCATCGTTGTGACAAGCACTTAGATGAAATGAAGCAGATAAAGTATGAAAACGGCTACATTATATTCAGCTTCGAATGACAGATATACAAGGACCTAGTATTGGTGATGCCTGCAAGCCGCTCGGAAGAGTAGGTTCTTCATGGATTTACAGTCTAATGCTCTTGTTTCACTTAAACTCTCGCAATGCACATACGGGTCAATTATTTTCTATGTTAAATAAAATTATTGTTTTAAAATTCAGACTACAATGAATTCTATTTTTGAACACTGCACATGGAGGCTAGTGAAACCTATCCTTCATGAGTGACGCCTTTCAATGACAAGACCTTGGCAGTGGCGCTCGGTTTAGGCTGCAGAGAAGCCGACTCATTTAACGAGCACGTTGAGTCGTCATCCGCTCGATCCAAGTCAACTAATCTCATTACAGTAACCTGCGGCGAAACAGCACACCATATCACTCTCCCAGACCTTTGAACAGAACCTTGAATTTTGCCCTTTAAGTTCACCAACTGCTGCCCTACACCACAGACACTACATTTATTGCAAACAGTAACCGTTTAATTTCAACAGTTATGCAGCACCAATGGTACAGTGTCCACATGTTCTTGTGTGCATTAGTGTATCTAGATTTATTGCAATACTACCCAACATTATATGTTGGGGAATAATAGCCTTTAGGAGATAATGAAAATGTCCAAAGAAAATATCATTTATTAGACTTAATAAAAAATTTAAGCAACTTATAGTGTCACAGCCCGTTTCAATGCTATCATACGTTGTAATCAGATTTCAGCATGCAACAATAGAATAATCGAAGAAAATAGGTGCCCCCGACGACGTCATTAGACGTCAAAACGAATTATAAATCCATTTATAAAAATTTTATTATTACATAAGCACGCTCTTTTCATTGACAAATTGTTCTGAAGATGCCAATGAGAATGAAGCTAGACTAAGCGAGAGTCATGTTGGTCAAGGGTCAAGGACAACAACTATGATCATAGTTCATACGTGACGAGTCGAAGCAGACTGACCTTGACCCAGGCAATGCGCATGGGGGGCGAGGACACAAGGGCAAGACTGAAGTCGTGCTCGCTGTCGAGCAGGAAACGCGCGTGACGGTGCCAGACGCGCGGCTCTGCTGCGCCGCTCTCGTGCACCCAGGCACACGTGCGCACGACAAGGCGCCCAAACAGCGCATCTGCACCGCACAGCAGGGAATTATTACTTGCGCATGGACTGGTGCAATGACAGAAGACCAACAGACCACAGAGTACCATGCAAATCTAAGCTGTGAGGTTTACAAATATCTTTTATTCACTCAAAACAGTAGAGAACACATACAAACATGCACAAAAACAACATGCCAAGAAGAAAAATTAAATCTTAAATAAGTGAACATAAGCTATGATTATATCTTGAATGCTTATTAGCAGTTCATATTATATACAAATTAATATTTTGAAATAATACCGCTTCTGAAAAAAATTAAACGACAAGTTAAAAGGTCTAAGACTCCATAAAGATTCCTCAATGGTTGTTCAGGCCAGTCGGGCTAATTTCAACAACGCTAGATTAGTTATTATGCAGCTGCTAAGTACTAACCAGGTAAGAAGCCATTGAAGTCAAAGTAGAATACAACGTCATGATTGGTTGGGGAATCATGTGACGATGGCTGATTGGCTGAAGGCTTCTGCCGACGCACGACGCTTGGGACAATAAAACTGCGCCCTAGTCTCCTGTCCCAGGAACCACTCTGCTCAGCCCGGAACAGAACAGCAAGCATTTGAGTCATACAATAGCACGCAATGATGAGCGACTGGGTGACATGACGCCTTGCCAGTTAAACAGGAATCAACCACAAGGCTATATATTTAAAGCCTTGAAAGTCAAGCTATACGAGCAAACCATAAAATATAATAGTATCAGACTTATCACATCAAAATCTTGAAAGCATGAAAGCTTGAAAACAACTAAATAGGCTAATGATCATTGTTTTTAAAATGTTTTCATGCTTACCGCAGTCTAAGATCATAGTTCACATTGTTGTTGGGTTGGCGTTCAGCAAGGAGATCGAGTCGGCTACAGAGGACGGAGAGAAGAACCCGTTACATTGTTGTGTTGCAAGGAGATAGAGTCTACTAGAGAGGACAGAGAGAAGCGAGTGCTTACATTGTTGCCAGGCTGGCGCTCAGCAAGGAGATCGAGTCTGCTACAGATGACCGAATTAAGTGAATTCGCTTAAATTGTTGCTTTTGGGCTTTGAGCAAGGAGATCAAGTTTACTAGAGAGGACGGAGAGAAGAGCCTGCTTACATTATTGCCAGGATGACGTTCAGCAAGGAGATCGAGTCTGCTAGAGAGGACGGAGAGAAGGGCGTGTTTCTGAGCAAGAGACTCCGCCCACAGCAGGTCGATGAGAGGCTCAAACAGGATACCAGACTCTCTGTATTGCTGCCAGTACGCTTCACCGCCCGCTCTCTGAAACATCACAGCATTCGTTTAGTTCATTAGTTTAAAGACACTATGGTTAAACAGTCACACTCTGTTATTGAATGGTTACTTTATGGTGTGAAGCTACGTGATCGACCAAGTATGAAACACATCACACACCTATTTGATTATATCAATGACAAGAACTGGATTAAATAAATTGATTCGCCAAATAATCAGTTTCAACATGAAAACTATCTTTTTACACACAAAAAAATAGCAAAATGAGTTCAAAGTTCGTTTCAGTATTTGAATCTGCTATTATGGACCAAAGACAACACAATTATGTCTTGCGAATCTTTGGTCTGGCCTCACCTCGATATGTGCCATGCTGGAGCCCGGCTGGTAAAGTAGCAAGGTTGCCATAGCGACCAGCCAGCTGGGGTGCAGAACGACAGTCTCGCTCATAGCCTGGTTCCCGCCGGTTCCCCCGTGAAGCGCGGACTGGTTCCCGGCGCCCCCATGGAGGATGAGACGCCCGGTGTCGTGGAGGAAGTGAAGCATAGTGCTGAACTCGTTGTTAGTCGAGCAGCGGTCGTTAGATGTCACCTCACGCAGCTGTCGGGCAATGAGGAATATCATACATCATGATGCAAAAATATGGAGAAGTCTACAAAATATTATAGTCGATCAAGAGAGAATATTAAACAAACTAATGCAGTCTTTGAGATTTGCTTTAAATCTTTGATATATAGCATCTATTGCATTGCAAGCTTTCGCAGCCGTTCAGAAATTATTATTCACATGTATCTATCCTCTTTGTGCTACAATTTAATAGATATAAATTAAAAAGTGTCGCTTAATTATCTGACAGTAAGTTATGCAGATGGAAAACTCAGCATTTGTGTCTAAACAAAAAACCTTTTAAAAAAAAAAGCAAAGGTTCAAAAGAATGCAAGCAATAACTAAGGAAAGACATCATTATGTTCGCTAAAGTTGCTGAAAAATGTGAAACAAAGTAAAAAGTTGGTCCCCTCTTACTACATGAAGCTCAAGGGGTACGTAACCCATTGCGACTTAAGAGGAATATAAAAGATCCATCCCACTCAGAGTGCCACAGTGGCCTGGTATGCAGACCTGGCCGAGGGAGCAGAGGTAGGTCCCTGAGTCGATGAGCTGGTCGACAGCGGCCTCAAGCTGGACCCACCGCTCAGGGACGAACTCTCCCATGTGTGGACTTGCTCTCAGGGCCTCCTCCACTGCGTCCAGCAGAGACTGAACCTGCATGCAGGTCATTTAACAAATTATCCAATGAAAAGAATGAAATTTTATTTTATTTTATTGCCATGCAAATATATTAAGATTTATCACAATATGTAAATATATTAAGATTTATCACAATATGCAAACATATTTAATGCAAAAATATTAAGCCACAGCTGTAATTGATAACATATATAAAGCAATCACAAATAATTGACTAACTAGACATTGACTGAACCGTTCTAATTTAGACTCACTCCGAAATTTAATTAAATGTTTCGAAACCCGGGAAAGTGCGAAAACCATGCAGCAATTCATATGCGTCATTCCGGCTTTTATTTGAAGACTAAACATCTGACACATAGATCATTCAGACAGCATAATTATGCTTCATTAGCATGGTGCATATCTCCGAAACAAACTTTAAACTTAAAAAAAATTTTAATCGATTACCTGGGTATCGTTGAGACTGCCTCCTCCATCGACTTTTACAGTGAAGAACTGCTTAGCGACGTGTTTCTCGTAAACTTTTCCCCTCACCAGGGTGCGCAATCGCTCAAACTGACCTTCAACCTTTGCAATAACACAAGCATCAATTCATCACACATAACTGAAACCAGAATCGCATCGAAGCCTAGTGACCAGTCGACATCTTGTATTTATCTGGCAGGAGTGCTTTCAATGCTACAGCTTCAGTAGGCACTATACAAAATATTTTTTAAACATATCAAATAAAATAAAATAAATTTATCAGTAAATTTTGATACTTCCGAATGTTTGGAAAGGCAATATTGTTTGTAAAATTATTAAAACATCTCTTGATATATTTATTTTTGATGCTATAAACAATCCTTACATCTCTGCTATGCTCTGGAGGCGTTGTCTGCATGCCGACTAGGAACACTTGAGGCAGGATGCTATCTTCCCCCCTACCCCCTCTGCCCTTGTGTGGGGTGGCGTGGGCTGGGCGCCCCCCAGGAGACGTTGTCAGGGAAGCCAAGCGCCCCCCCAGTGGCGCGGTCTGGGGGGCACAGCGCCCGGCAAAGGCATGCACGGTGTTGAGCCAGTAGTCAATGGACTCGAGCGAGGAACGTCGCTCCTCGCCCTGCGCAGATAAATTTAATAATTACACAGGCAACGTACGAACAAAAATTATCATAAATCCTATGGGTTGGTTTTTTCAACACAGATTAAATGGGGGTTCAGGATTTAGCCTATGCAAAAAGGTGGGCTAAATCCTGAACCACCATTAAATCCATGTTGGAAAAGCCAGCTGTATGAGTCGCATAGTTTAATCAATTGATTTAATCAATGATGAATTGACCTATAGTTTTATAGATCCATATTCCTCTTCAATTAGGTAAAATCCTAATTAAAGAGGAAACTGATGAAACATTGGTTTTCTTAGATTGAATATAGTTGGACTGAATGTCATTGCTTTTTTCATAGTCCAGATATGGTGGTCAGACTGTGAAATAAGTAAAAAACAACAATAATAATTATTACTAAAAAAATCTTTGAATTTAAAAAGCGTTCAAACATACCAACATATTCCGTGCAGAAATAAACAGCCAATCTCACAGCTAAAAAAATATTCAAATGTTAAAATCATGACGTGTTAAATATTCATAAATAAATAGCCGACCAGCTCAAAATGAAAGCCACCAACTGGTATAAATAATCAGGTAATAACACAGGGGCATAGAAGCAGAAATTACCTCATCCGTATCACCAGAGTCGATCGAGTCAAGATCACAGGAAAGGTCAAAGACTAGAAGGTAGATGGCGCGAGATGAAAGAAATATCTGAAATCACATTTATGCACGAGGTCATGAAGGGGCTAAATGTCAGATTATAATCTCTTTCATTAAACAGCAATAGAAAATTCAAAGAAAAAGCTCAGGAATGGGTTAGACAACACAGCTAAAATGTCACTAACTTCTTCTAGAAAGAGACCCAAAAATATTCATCAAATTAGGCTTTCAAAATATCATTCCAAATACAAATTTAAAGGATAAAACATGCACCATGTTCAAATATTCATATAAATAAGTACAGTATACGAAAAAAGATTGTAAAACGTCACAGAAATAATATTTAATCAACTTTTATCACATAATTTCTCGAGTTGGCCTATACGTGTAGGCTGAGTCCAAGTGTGATCGGCGTGCCCTATGCTGTGTACCTTATTGGCTGTGAAATGAGCGGCATCGTCCCGACACTCGAGCACCTCTAACAGCACCTTCGGGGGCTCCACGCCCCCCCTGGGGGACACAGCAGGGGCGTCAACACCCTCCGCGTCTTCCCCGGCGGACCGCGAGCGCTGCTGCCCCTTGGTCCTTCGCGCCCCTGCCCCCTCAGGGGAGCTGGGAGCTAGGGAGGCCATGATGGAATCAACGAGGGCGATGACCTGCTCCGAGGATCCCTTTAACAAGGCATGACTGGCGTAGCTGCGGGAATTCGATAAGGCACCCCCCAGGTGGGCGTTAGTGGCCCTCATAGGGGCCACGGTAGCCCCGCTGCGCCAGGATTTGTGTTTTGCGGTAGCCCCCACGGGAAGCTGGAGCGGTCGCAAAACACTTCGAAATTTGGTGCGGGTGCGGTGAGAGCCATCTATTGACTTTGACGGCCCCGCATCTTGCAGAGGGGGCTGGTCGCCCCCCTGGGCTCCGCCCCCTCCTTCCCCCCCGCTCCCACCCCCACCCTTGATGGATATGTCACGAGCAAGCTCCGGCTCCGAACGACTCGACACGAGGTGACTGCCCGACTGAACAGGACACAGAGGTTCAAATAAAGCCTACTCCACGCAGCACTGATATAAAATTAAATTTATAATTGAAAGAAAAGAGTTTCGAGTGGTTAATTTAATCCTTTTGTGATTTCAGTGTTCTTTTCCATATCAGATGGCAACATCAATTAAGAGCACATATTACATTGCTGACACACTAAATAATTGAAATAATATTACTCTAAGGGTCAAGGCAAAGTTTGGTGACATGACAGAGTATGAACTGACAAGTTAATGTTACTACGCCCTACACTTATTGTTTCAGGGATTACTTCTCACCTAATAATAATAGTATAGGGTAAATATCATGTAGGTTCAATCATAAAATTATGTAGAAAATACACAAAGTGCTTAGAAATTAAACAAATTATCTCAACATTGCCTATAATGAACATATCTTGATCAGAAAAATTGAATTATTTTAAAAACTAGATTAATGGCCCAGATGACAATTAATCGTCTTGCTGTCCGCTGTGTAAGTAAAACAAAATTAAGGCCGCCTGTTTGATGCATCGATTGGACTAATGGTCCTGGTGGCATATCCGTTAGATCCCCCCTCACTGCCAGCTCACATTCACTGAAAGGTTGTGTGGGGTGCATAGTTGGCGCGACGCAATAACGTTAGCAGAACCATTAGCGAGGTCATATCTAAATTTCCACAAACATATCTTGCAAAATATAATCAGGACTGTCTAGAAGCAATATGCAGAATCAATTATTATGCCAATCATCATTAACAGTAACTAATCACATGACCAGTCTATCGATCAATTTCTTTAACCCCTTAGTTGGATATTTTAGTTCAAATGCACTTTGGGACTTTCGGACTTGGGACTTGAAACTTTGAAACTTTGCGTCCCTGGGCCATCTCTAGAAAGCATTTCTAGCGATTTGCTAATGTAGTTAAGGAATATAAGGTTTGTGAAAAAGGTGTTTGAAGTATACAAGATTTAACCCCAAGTCGGATAAATTAGTTAAAATGCATTAGCACGATGGCGCTATTTTCAAGCGTTTTTCATCATTATTCTTCACTACTATGCAGCAAAATCAATGAGGCATTAAACGCTTAGCAATTGGAATCTCTTTGGAATTTCTGGTTTTCATACTTTTATTCTTAGGAACCTCATAATGGGAAATTGAAATTAATTTTATTTATCAGATACAGCTTCTTTACGCCACTTCAGAATATTCACATTAGTATATTTACAAAACGAAGCCATGCCTGTTTAGTAGAACAATACGCTGGACACAGCGCACTTGAAATAAAAATTATGCGTTTGGTAATTTTATCACTAAACGTAGTCAAATCAGCGCATCTGATTTTCAATGTACCTAGGGATCTGGATTCGCAAGCAGTCCTAGATATTCATGAGCTGCTTCATGGTCAAAACTAAACTCATTAACGTCAGGAGAAAGACTACTGCTGTCTAGTGCTCAGTTACTGCCCGCAGAATAAAGTGGATGATAAAAGCATCGAGTGAATTAATTATGGTTTAACTGTCAAAGCAGCACAGTGAATTCTCTCTGTGTGCGACACTGCCATTCAAATAGACTACAGTTACGTAATAAATACAAATTAAAATGAAAAAAGTGCAGCGTCTATCAATGATTCGGGTGCAAAATTTAAATAAACCACATCTAAATTTTATTTTGAACACGCTTGATTTATGACGTCAACAAATAAATGTTACATAAATAATGGTTTATGAGCTAACAAATAAATCTGACCTAAATAATGCAAAACCAAATAATGTTACATCGCTTTTATTCAGTAACCTTTAGTCTAAATCAATTTGTATCCTTGTAAATGTATAATACACTGTAGATTTTTGATAAACCGTCAATGTAACGATAGTTGATAAATCGTATTTATTTTTGGAAAGGCACTAATGGGCAGCCGTTGAGGCCGGACCTTGGTCCAGCCTATATGTACTCACAGAGACCTTAGTCCAGCCTATATGTACTCACAGAGACTTTGGTCCAGCCTACTCACATGGTCGCGTGCAGACGAGTTGGTCCCCCCGCTGCCGCCTCCCGCTCTCAGAAGGTGAAGAATCTGAAGGCACAGGTTTGTGGCGATCGCTCGATTTACTTCCTCAGTCGTCATACGATCAGCCGAGGAGCCAGCTGGACGGATCATAGACATAACTATATCCTATAGCAATATATCAATTTTAGAAGTCAAGTTCAAGACTGAACAGCTGAATTATTTCAAGAAATTTACTGACCTCCATATGAAAGTTCCAAGGTTAGAAAAAAATGTTAAATTATTCTATCCAAAAGATATTTTTCATGCTCGAGTGAAATTCACCAGCAGGGGAGGCCAGAACTCCTTTTTTCATAAAATAAAGGAGATACCCGGTACACTGTCTATCTCTTATTATGGACTCTGCATTCAATCATGGGCAAAACACTAAACATGGTACTCTCAAAACACCCTTTTCGACATCATAAGCGTAATTTCTCCATACCTGTTATGTTAATTTCCAAATGATAAGTTTGTTATGTTAATTCTCAAATTTCGACTCTTTCAACACAATCTCCACTTTTACTCATCATGGTCGCCACATTCTGCTGTGGTCTCCACAAATGGGCTAGTCCATACACTTAAAGTAATCCCTTCTCAACAAAGTAATTCCTTCTCAACAAAGTAATCCCTTCTCAACAAAGTAATCCCTTCTCAACAAAGTAATCTCTTCTCAACAAATTAATCCCTTCTCAACAAAGTAATCCCTTCTCAACAGAGTAATCCCTTCTCAACAAAGTAATCCCTTCTCAACAAAGT
>JAQIWG010006020.1:0-13799 GCA_034695025.1 Chamaedrilus cognettii | reverse complement strand
CACAAGGTCCTGATATTCACCCTCCACAAGGTCCTGATATTCACCCTCCACAAGGTCCTGATATTCACCCTCCACAAGGTCCTGATATTCACCCTCCACAAACCTTGTGATCTTTCATCATACTCCACATGCATACTGGACCTATGATTTTTCCTCAAGTAATGTATCTATCAACACAATATTTTTCTTCTCGGCGTCCATCCTCACTTGATACTCTTCGTTACTCCTAAAGCGCCCACACACCTTTCATCCAAACTGGCGGTCGTTTGTCCGTGGCGTTTGTTTGACCGAATAGACAAGGGATCCCTTGTGTGCGCACATTCGGTCAAACGAACGCCAGCCGCCATCGTTAAGGTCACCTTGACCTGAACAAAAGAATGCTGCGTGCAGCATTCGTCACTAAGCGGTCATGACGTCATGTCTGCACGTCAAAACAAACGACCGCAAGCAGTCGGCGGCTCGACGAGTTCTCTACAGACTACTGTCCTTAACAACAAAACTTCGTTCGTTTTGACAGATTCTTTCGCTTTGATTGATAGGTATGCGCGGACCAATAGTCCTTCACTTCTCACCAGATATTGTCTGAAAATTATTTCCATATGCGTCTTCTTCCTTAACTGCAAAACTTGTCAAAACTTCCTCAAACGTTGATCTTTTTCTTCATTCAACTAGCTTTCTCGATTTTTTCCAATATCCATATTTTTAAAGTTCCAATAGATTCTTCTCATATCTTTTTTTCTAAGAGGAGACGTCTCGGTGGCACACAGTGCCACAGACCAAACAACATCTACAGTTTATCTCTTCGCTTCTCTGCTCATTCCGCAAGTCATCGATTCGATTCCTTCATAGTACCTTCATAGTAGTGTATATGAAGACATCTCACCAATATCTCACATTTCACCATTCCTATGCTCGTTTCTATTTTTGTTTCACTACAACGATCCTCTGTAATACATGCTCTCAGATATCTATACTTGTTTACTGCATTGGCTATCAATGACTACGATCACCTCTGCTTACTCCATGACATCTTCACTACGGTAGGCAACCTTTGTTCTCTTCACGTTCATCTTCACTTCATACGTCTTTGCAGTGGCATTTAGACCTGCGGCATATTAAGCAACCGATCAAAATACACGGAGAAAGAATCAAGGCCTTCTTTGCTCACGAGGATATGTCGACTGTCTTCTCCCGCTTGGTCTCCGCCATTCACCTTGGCCTTTGCATTTCTGCAGAGCTGAAATAAAAACCATGAGACACATAAATGTCAATATTACATTATTTATACCAAAGGATGAAAAAAGCACAGAACAAGATGGTGATAACTCTGAAAACTAGCCAGAAACAAATATAAAGATCTGCATATGAACATATTAAATATGTTGGCGCATGCGCCGATCAAAAATGTTCACAGCCAAAAATGTCCAAACATTTGCTGCTGATTTCGTGAGGTAGTCAATGTTCACATAAATTTTAATTAACGTTTGATCAATACGTGTAGTTTAAAACATCGATTAACAGCCGCAGCAAAGAAAGGCAAGCTGATAAGCAGGAAGGCATGTCATCAATGTAACACAAAAAAAATAGTAGGTTTAACAAGCTAAATAAATCATTCAAATTGATGCTAAATATGCTTGTACAAAAGGATAATGAGAATGACTCCACACATACAGTGTATTAAATCGATCGTGAACCAATAAAAGCCAATAAAAGGGTGATATTGGCGTGTTAAAACTGTGAATCGGAAGGAATTTTTTTTTTGTCATTTTGAATAAAAATAAGAACAAAATGTTCTCAATTCTTAGAACAGAAAAAGAATAGGTAAGCACTGATTATAGACTGAGAATCAATTCATACACTTTTACTCAATATACCGGTACCTCAAATTCACTTTCGGCACGCACATTTCAGTTTTTTGTTTTTTTTTGTTACAAAAACAAGTGCGTTCACATTTTCATTTAGGCCTAAATAAATCAAGCTCAAACTTTGCAGATTCGGAATCTGATCAACATAACAAATCTTGACCACTCAACGATGGGCCTAGATGAAAGTTTTGACATCTAAAAAGACAAATGAGCTTCAAGCACCACATTAAAGTACTGCCAAAATACCGAACCGAGAAAAACTCCAAAGATTTTGTCCATATACCCCGTGCATGTATACAAGGTTAAGGTTACTGTATTATCTCAAAACATGCGCAAATAAAGAAAATTTTGTCATGGGAATATGGATATCCGACAGCTACCAATTTATTTTTTGTATTTTATAAAGTATCAACTGTATGCAGCTTGAATGCTTAAGTCAAACACAGTATTACTAGACATGCTTGTCACATGATCCAAGTCCTCTAAATGGTCTGCATAGTGGCATTTAAAATTTCCACACTACATAGAATTATTTTTTTGCTATTATTCTAGCAATTTAATGGTTTTTGTTTTTATTTTTTGTGCAGTTTAGGGACCGTGTGTACTGTGTACTGTGTAGCACACAAGGGCTATATACAGTCCGGTTCTGTGCAAGAGAGATGACCCCGGCCCGGAGGGTCATGGCATATAGGACATATGAGGGTCACTTTAGTGCCAAGTAATTATATAAATATAATGCAGTCATGTCCTTCGCAAAAGCCAGCTTGTAGAGTTAACAAATTGTCTGTTGGACGCTGAGCAAAGTTATTTCTACTTCTCTATCGATTAACAGTTCCGACTGGAGTATCTTGCATTTCATTGTGAAAATTCATATCAATGAAATCTCCTCGGTCACTCTATCAGTCATTAAAGAACAGGGCTTAGAACTCTTTAGTCGCAAACTAGTGAAGACATAGCAATAATCTTTTCTTCAATGGTGCCTCGTATTAACTATACTTCTACATATATATATATAATTAAAATCGTCATAATGCTCCATGAGGTTTAAAGGAGTTTAGGGACGGGTGTACTGGCAACTAGTAAATTACAGTCCGGTTCAGTGCCGACAAGCAAAGAACCACTTCCTTTTTTTGATTACTTTTTACGATTCGTTATGGGGCTGTCAATCAATTCTTTGTTTCAGAGTTTGCAGGAGAAAAAAAATGCTCCATGAACATTTGAACAGTTGCATAAAACTTTGTTAGCGAAACACGAATACAGTATCTACAAAAGCATGAAAACCCTGTGCAACGTGTTAGTTAGTGTAACTATTGGAATGTATAAGAATGTGTTTGGTTCATGAATTAAAACCAAATTCATCGAACACTACTAATGTGATATCGTTAATCGCAACAATACGTACATAAATATCGTACTTTTCTATAGCCTTTCCTTAATTCATCAGTTCTTTTTTGTCTGTATGGTAGTGCATTAGTATTGTTTACTACTCAACCGCTTACGATGAAATAAAGATATTTGTATCGAAACTTCATTTGTTCTACGCTTTCTAATTCATCTAATTTCCAATGTTTAGGGGCTTTG
The DNA here is from genome assembly GCA_034695025.1 of Chamaedrilus cognettii. Taxonomy (NCBI): domain Eukaryota; kingdom Metazoa; phylum Annelida; class Clitellata; order Enchytraeida; family Enchytraeidae; genus Chamaedrilus; species Chamaedrilus cognettii. The sequence goes on along the minus strand of JAQIWG010006020.1, from coordinate 10,353 downwards.
ATCCAATCTTAATTTTTTGAGCTTAAGTACACAAATTGACTCCTGCTTTGATCAGCCATAGGCAGAGGTTTGAATTGTTTCTGCCTGTTAAACACAACTAAACACAATTCATCCATTTACTAATAAATCAGTCAACCCGATCAGACGGCAAGATGAGGTCAGACGGCATCATCACCTCACTCCACTCTTCAAAAACTACATTGGCTTCCCATTCGATAGTGTATTCATTTCAAAATTGCCTTCATAACCTACGAAACGCCTCATAATCATCAACCTTTATACCTATTTGAACTTCTCACCCCATACACCTCGTCCAGAAACCTAAGATCCACTGACAAGCTTGCCACACCTGACATTCGTTCTGCAAATGGCCATAGTTTAATTAGCTTTGCTGCATGTACAATTTGAAACTCACTTCCTCTTTCATTTCGTTCCAGTTCAAGCCTACCTTCATTTATTTCTGTTCTGAAAACACATCTTTTCCCACCCTAGATGTAATTTTTTTCCCTTGACGTAAAAATATGTAAAAACTAACCCGGCTATTTTATCAACTTTCTTCGTTCCTCCTTCTGTGAGTTTTCTAAATTACATCTGCCTAGTGCCCATGAAGAGGGGAGGTCCCCGATGACGGATGACGTCTTTCAAGGAAGAAATGGACTATAAGCCCAATATTATTATAATATTACAGTATTATTATAATAATAGTAGCTCCAAAGTGCACAGCAATAACGCAGTAATTGGATCGGAAATGTAGCCCGCCTGTCAGGGTAACCATCTTCAATGTTACAGGATTACAGCAATAACTCCATCTACACTCTCATAAAGGCTAGCTGTGCTATTACATTAGCCAGCGCTCAGTTCTAAACGAAGTCCAGTATGTGTGTGTGCTGTTTGTTTTGTCAATCCAGAGTCAAAACTGATCCAAAAATTGCAAGTACAGCTGCAGCCTGCAGCAACAGCATGACATTGAAACTACTAACTACTTAGTCTTGAAGTTCCTGGGGTATTTTCAATCTGAAGATTAACTAGTCAATAAATTCTGCTAACAATTGCACCTCAATAACCGCATCAGCATGGAGTGCTGTCTCTTTTTGTTCCCTGCTTTTTGCCCCAGATAAAGAAGTTGTCAGTAATACTTTCCCCAATAGTACTACAAAAAATAAATCACGCATAACTGTACTGTAACTAAAAACTAAACAGCAACACTTCCAAATTAAAAGTTGCACAGGACTGTCGAATAATCTATGTTTTTTTTCGTATTTCGATAGGTATAAGGCCTAAATTCTAATTTCAAGCACTAGTTAGAAACTCGTCCTCGCTGTTTCTAACCACTCTCTTGTTACAACTTGATTTTGAAGATTTATGATCCATTTTAAGCAAAAAACTTGTAAAACCTACATGTTTTTCATAATGGCAGCTAAGATTTTCAATAAAACCGTGTGTTTTTGGCTTCCCCCGAGCCGCTATCTTAAGCTCAAAGCAACCTTCTTATTTAAAAGCACTAAGGTTATAATTATTATAGTGTACAATGCACACATAACATTCATAGAAGCCAATTTGCAGTGTCATAGGACAAAAGCCTACCCAATAACGCTTTACTAAAATATTTAGACAAAGATGGAAGTATCAGATAAGACTAAAATTTGGAGCAGTGCCATCAAACGCTTTAAGGAATAGTAGTAGATGTATACCAACGCCTGGTTTAAATAAAATTGTATGCGCCTGACTGCCACATAAAGGAGTAATTTACACAGCGGCTGCCGTTTGCATACAGAAAAGAATTCACCATGCTACTAGGCTTGTTCGGTATTTCAAAGCGCATAGGCAAATCTAGCGGAAAAATGAGCATAATTTATGTTCATGAAACAAATAAGTTTTGCATATAATGTTTACCCTTGAAAAAGCGATTAGGTAGTCAATTTTCCTAAGAAAATCATATTTATTATATCTTCTTCATTTAGACTGATATTTTGTGAACTTAAAAAAACCGTTAACAAATCTTCAAACAATTTAATGCGATTTTTAAGCCAAACTAAATTGATGCTTCTTAGACCAGTCAGTTTACAGTTCTCATTGTAGCGCAATGTGAACAATTTATTCCCTAACAATGCATACATAGAAAAGTATATGACATATTAATTCACATTGACTGGTCAGTATCAGTATTTTTCGTGGGATCCTACAAGCGCTTACAGAGATGGCTGTTTGATGGTCGATGGAAGAGTTCAAATCTTGCAGACACGCCACCAATTCTTCAACGCTCAGCTTTCCATCTTTATTCTTGTCAATTATGTTGTAGGCTGCCTTCAACCGTCTTGACACAGATTAATTATTAAGGAATCCTAAAATATTGGTTCATTGATTTTTAGAACTATAAGTACATAGAAAAAGTCTAAACAGATTAAACCGATAGAAAACAACAACGGCTAAATGTCAACAATCTAGAGCACAAAACAATCTCAAATAGAGGTCCAACAAAAGAGCTCACAGATTTGTATTCAACAATTTGCAGATCAAATCACAAGAAAACATGTAATATAATGTAACTCAATGTTTAAGTCAGGAATATCCATTATCTAAAGCCAGTAGCGCAAGGCTGCAAACTAGAATGTTTCTGTTAAGAGAAGTGTGAAAACTCAGAAAAACTGGAACCACATGTGACCTATATGCAGAAATACTCTAAAAACAACATATAGCTTCAAGGTCACAGGAGATTGACTTGATGCCACTGAAAACTTGACAACGCGCCGTCCAACTGGCCATGCCAGAATTAAATCGGCAATTAACATCAATTGCCATCTGAATAAATAAATAATATTTAAAAGCAATAAGTAAAAGTAAGTAAGTAAGCAATAAGTAAAAAATTTGTACTGAAGTAATGATAGCTTGATATTGGAACAGATGTGGGATCAATAACAATTTCTGAAAGACACAGGAACGTAAATTACTTCTAAAAGACACAGGACTACAAGAACTGCAAGACATGGTTCACTAAGATCTATCTGATGAAATAAGATGTCACCCAGATACAAAACTATATCATGACTTCTAAAACTAAAGCCCTCACATGCAGTCAAATCTGCATGTGTAAAGCTAATTCTAAATCTAAATGGAATAAAGCACAGCTCACAAACTTATTGAGTTGGTTTGTGAACTATAAATTGCTTATAAATTCAAAAGCCAAGCAATATACTAGTTAACCGCCTTTTTGTGATTTATTCTTGTAACGTCCATGTTTTCACACTGGATTAGATGCTGCGCTCTAGTGAGGACTGCAGATGCAGGTTTTTAATGACCAGATGCCCTCCCTGACGCCAAGCAAATAAATAATTATCTGGCACGGGGTTAACAGCTAGCGACACTTCTGTGTTTATTCTGCTTAACAGCCTTGCTCAAAGGCCTGTAACGCCATGGTTTCATAGTTGTCGGCGCGGGGACTTGAATCCAGGTATCTGGGACTCGTGTCCGAGGCCTTAACCAAACACCCGAGCGCCTTGCTGTATTGATGACCATGGTTTTGGGAGCTTGGGGACCGTGTACAGTAATATAGACTAATACAGTCCGGATGCGCAGAGAGCAATGCACAGCCCACTTCCCCCCTTTTAGTCGTCTTTTACAGTCCGCTGGAGGTTTCTGGGGATAAAACAAACAGAACATAGAAAAAATAAACTTAAAAAAACTGTATACGCTGTACGCTGTGCATATATGCTGTGCAGTATATAATTGACGCATTATACGGTGTGGCATTGCTACACCATATAATGCGTTAATTATGCCTAGCCATTGAACTCGTCGATCACGGGGGCACCAATAGCAACAGCAATGATCATCTGTCTCCATCTTTGATGGTCTTTGGATATCGTGTACAGGTCATAAACTGACAATCCTGTCCAATCTGTTAGGTTTTTCTGCCAGGTTGTGCGAGGTCTGAATGCATCAGTTCCACATCATGACAAAAATGTCATGTTCTACATGTACTACAGCAGATCTGCCTTCCTCACAGCACACCAGAAGATGCTGGCCAGCAAAGGATACTTGTTGTTGGCTGCGAGTGGGTCGACCATGTCGGCGGACTCCATCTGGTTCTTGTGGTACCTCAGCGCCGTCACCCACATGTCGCGCTCCTGCGGCGTGTCAGCTATGAGGTCCAGGGTGGCACCGCTGTCACCGATCAGCAGTATGAAGCAACGGTCGGCCTGCAGCGACACAACCAAACGGCCTAGCATGGATGTAGTATTACCCTTATAAAAGAGGAAGCGTTGTGACGTGTCTAAGTCACGGAGCTCGGATTACGGGTTCGACAGCACGTCGGTTCGAAACCCGGCTGCGGCAGAGATTTTGAGTCACTTCGTGCACCCTTCGCAAAGGTGGTTTAAGTTTGCCAGCCCTGCAATGATCATCCATTAGAGAGAAGTGCAGTAGTTGAACTTAAAGCTAGTCCCAGAAACATGAACCAAGCAAAACTCATGATTTAAAGATTCTCAAGGCATGTCAAAACATGACAACATGCCATGATAAATATAACAAAAATGGCTGCTTGCTACCTACAAGTACGGTAGTCATCACGAACATGCATTTAAAGACATATTTATTAGAAATCTGATTGCTACAATTTTTTCATCAGTCAAATAGAGCACTAAATTGCAAGCAGGTTAACAGGCATAGACTATATTACTCGAATTGCATGATACTTGCGCTTAGCCCTACAATAACTCGGTAAATCAATAGAGTAAATCAATGTAACAGACGTTCACCCTATAAATAGTAAAATATAGTGTACTAATTTAAATTCAGATGATAAATTCAGAGCAAAATTATTCATATCGATTAGCCAAGCATTAATTGTAATAAGAATTATAATCTTCTCCGTAACCGCAACACTAGGCTATGTAACTTAAAAAACTTAAAATAACCCTTTGAATAGTCGAGTCAAATCCTACAATTAAAAGCTATCACACAATTTAGCAAACATTCAGATTTGAGTTTTAGTTATAATTTCCAACATGCATCACACAATCAATCAGTTCATTTAATACATATTTCACTGAAAATAAAAAAAAATTGCATCACCCAAAAAACTGCGCGCATCATAATGATGTGAATTGAAAAATATTCGCACCTGAATCAATTTTTTCTTGTGAAGGTTGGTGAACGTATCGGACTCTATACCTTCGCGTACCTCATTTATTTGTCCTATGTAAACTACAACACATACATGTACAAACAACGTGCAGCTGGCTTACAGCTAATCCAGTAGACTGAGTAGAGAAATCCTTCTTATTTATACCTTGTAGAATGGAAAGATTTATTACTGAGAAGTAAAGAACAAAAAAAAGCCTATCTAAAAAAAAAGCCTGACCCGGTCAGACTAAACACCGCAAGGGACAACACACAGGGCCACTACAGAGGTGATGGGAGTGATGTGGCCTCTCATCTGACATGTAAACAAGTTGTAGGCCCCTATATAACACAATTTTGAAGGAAATATTTGTGGATTTAGGTCAAAGCCAATTTTATTAATGGAACAAGATTGCTGCTATCGGCCATTAACCTTCTCAAGGTTAATTATGGCGTTAGAAGTGATTGTTCGTGGTAAGCCTATGATATCCTTAGGGGGCCTATAGTTTTGAGGCTTTCAAATTTCAACACTAACATCAAATCCTTAGTTATTGCTTGTGCGGTCGTTTAAACACAATCCCGTGCAGTCCCATGCGGTACTGTGAGGTCCCGTGTGATGTTTAGTGCTACCCACTTGTCCGTAACAACAATGCATGATGCACATAAAGACAGAATAATAATGATTACAGGTACCTCACACTTAACATAAATTATCTACATTTTAAATGATCATTCATATTCATTGTAACGACCATATAACATTTGATCACCGCTACCGGCTCACGAAATGGTAGGATAAATGTTATCATTTTAAACAATCATATAAATGTAAAATTTCCAAGTGCAGATTACAAAAAACTAGACATATGGCTAAAAACTGATGGCTAACTAATTGTGACTACATTGCAATTTACTATACATTATGGACTTACTTTCACTCATGTCTGGCCATTTCTTAATCAGTTTCCTCCAGCTCTGGATCTTTCTCGACCCCTTGTATTTCAAAACTAATCCACCCTCGTCCACGAAGAAATTTCTTCTGCATCTCTTATTCTTTGGCCTTACTTTGACGAGATAACAGCCATGGTGCGCAAAGTCAACAGCCTTTTTAACTGAAAAAAATTTAACACAATCTATTTATATACCGTGATCAAAAAAACCTGACCAACCTGGCTATGATTGCGTAACCTTGTTAATAATCAGTGGAATAGTATGCAATTTCAATCTGCATGGCTTGAACAATGCTTACTTATATAAGTCATAAAATTCTCATTCAAAACGTTCGCCATGGATGCCTGTTAGTGTTCGAAAGCTCAATGATCATACAACCATATCGTTCCTGAAAAACCAGTGGATTTTCAATAACATTTTATTTTCATTCTACTTCAATCCACCAGAACTTTTCTATTTCTACTTTTATGTCTGTCCTATTTCCTAGTCATATGGGTACCGTGCTACTAGGCTAAAAAATTTGCTGAAAATTATTCATAAAATTTAGCTTGCGTTGCATAAATCCTTGTTGAGAAATATTTTGAAAAGTTTCATCAAATATTTCATTTAATGAATATCACTTTGTCTACAAATTCGCACTTGAAATTTTTGCTTTGCAACATTGACAATGTTCACTGCATTTGACAACTCACACAAATTCGCTTTACCTGCTGCTTCTAAAGTCTCTTCCTTTTTCAGCAGCTGCAGATCCTTTGAGGCAGTTGCTTCCATCTGTTCCCCACCCCAGAGATTAGGAGTGGTAGCCTTGGAAACGACAATTTCAGTCTCAGCCATTCTGAATTCTCAGCATGAACTAAATTCCAAAGCAAAAAATTGACAAATATACCAAGAAAAAACTCAACGTAAATAGCAGAAATATTTCATATAATGTTTTAAACTGATTTTATTACTGGTGACTGAATATTTTAAGTCTCAATTAAATCAATGTTGTAAAACTCAAGACTGAGAAATTATCAAGACCAAAGAGTACACTGCTATTTTATCACCTTTATGCATTTAGGGTCCACCGGATTTAGATACGATAAAAACATTCAAAAACAACTTTCAAAAACTCGTGCTATTTCCCTTTCCCAATCACGTTACCGGTACAAGTGTAATGTGCCGTGTTGTCATGGATGCTGTTATGCTATAACAAATAAATGTAGTTGGCACCAAATTAACAAACTTACTAATTGAACAAACTCAAATAAATCGTTTAAGAGGCTACAGTTTTTCTATATAGCCATTCTATTGAAGAATATTTGAGAAATCTGAATTCTGAATTCCGAAAATCTTCACCGTTATACTATTTAATAATTATTTTTTGTCAAAAATTGATAATCAATGAAATTAGTCTACTATGAGACTTATGTACACAAAAAAATTATTTAGTATAGCAGTGACTTGTAAACATAAACGCTAAAACTCTGCAGTCAGACTAGTCCCACTTGAAATAATAATTATGATTGGCTGTCAAACAGCTCACTGATTGCTAACTAGGCCTACGGGTAAGGTGAATTCACAGGAGCACAGGGCCGTGTTTCAAAAGATCAAAAACAAAAAATGTTATTACATTCCGGTCATTTCTGAATGACAGAATAGGCGCTTCATACGCCGCTATCTAGTTGCCTTGTGACTCCTCCATACAGCGGATAAATCAAATTTCTTCCCGAGTTAGGCGATAAGATTTAAAGATTATTTTACTTCGATTTATTCTAACAACAAACACACTGAGAGCCAATGACAAATTATAAATTTTCAAGGGCTTCCGTTCACTGGCGTCACGGCGTTGACGCCAGAAATATTAACCAGGACGCCAAAAAATCGCCAATTTTTTTTAAATGTAATTAGTAGTCGCAACAACAGAAAAGGAAAATCCTGGGTAGGCGTACTCGATATGCCAGAATAAAAACTGAAGCCATGTGATCACTTTTAAAGATTAAGCTCTAGGCTATGCAGTGCAGACATCGACCCATCTAGGTTACGAGTCCGGGTGGCCAGAGCCCCCCCAGTATTTTAAGATAGGGATTTATGCAAGCTCTCTGCTGTAGTGCAGTTTATCGGCTTACAATGATTGACTCACAAAAAGATATAATTAAGTAGGAGCTAGTTTGTGCAGAGAATTGCTCAAAAACAGCATAATTTTGACTTTTTGTGAGCTACTTTGTATTGTATTAAGAAGGGGGGGGGGGATGGGGGCGAGGGGGGAGAGGGGGGAAGGGGGAAAAATTAACAAGAGAGTATAGGTCTACAATGTCCTGTAAATCATTTTATTATAATCCTACGTACCGCGGACCCCTTAATTATTTTCGCGGATATGAGTAGCCTGTAAATTTCACGCCAGGATCCCGCCTTAAAGTTTGAGTATTTTTTCATGGAGAGTTCTCACATCCTTACGGCCCTATATAGTATACTACATAACCCCCCCCAGTCCTGATCATCAGCACTTTAACGTTTAATTACTCGATGCCCATGTTCATTATTGATCCTGTAGCTCGGAGCCTGAGATCTTCACTTTATGCCAATAATAATAATGGGCTATAGCTAGACTCGTCGACAGGCTAAATGTAGGATACGCACAGGCTACGCAGTTGATAGTGGCGAAGTCTCGGGGTGCAAAGGAGGGCGCCCCCCTCCCCTACTACAACTGTCAGGATATCCCGTTGGATTCTTCCGGATTCCATTCGTTTTTCATAAGGCGGGGGGGGGGGCTAACAAACATAATTATCGATAAGCCTTTTAACCCCTGGTCGGATATTTTAGTTAAAATGCACTTATGACTCTTTGACTTCGCGACTGCGTAACTTTGCGACTGCAACTTTACGACTGCGACTTTGAGATTTTGAGACTTTGAGACTTTGTGACTTTGCTTAGCAGAGCATCCACTCCAGCCTCATCCTTGACATGCAGCGAGCCTCGACGAGTCTGTCTGGCATGGCACTATTTTGAAACCTCTTTTTCATCATTTTTCTTCAATATAATTCAGCGAAAAACAATGATCTTCGTTTAGAATTTACAGATTTTTCTTTTTCTCATAAAGCTTTGTCTAACGTGGCTAATTGTAATTGCATGTGCTAATTGAGTCAACTGCATTATGCAAAATTCGATCAAGTTAATCGCCTATATATATGATACAGAATATATTAGCAAATGTAAAATTTGGTGTGCCTTTCAAACGAGTATTGGTATTAATTTATTGAAGAGCATTGAATTAAATTTTTAACATGAAATTGCTTGTTTACAATATATACTATTGCTATTGGATACAAGTTATCCAATGGCTCACTCATATACATACGTGGATACAAGTTATTTTAATCGGCAGCTCAATCTTAAAACGCATGCCTGTAGATAGGCTTTGGTATTCTTCCATTTCTCTAACTTTGCTACAGTTTTTTGCTCTTGTGATTTTTTTGCTTGTTGATTGTTTCATTTGGTGTTTCCTGCCTAAGTGGCGAATAAAGAAATTTATATATTTAATTTATATATTCCCCCTCCCCCCTACCTAAGACCCCTGGCTACGCCACTTTCCGTTGAGATCTTGAGATTCTCCTAATCTAGGTCCTGCATGTTTGAGCTATTGGTTTATGATCAGCGCTGTGAATTATGATAGCCATATCAAAAACTACGTTACGTTTTCACGATAGCTGCTACAAAGCGGTAAACTCTGCCTAATTAACTATACATGTAGGTCTACTCGCAGAAGCCTGCGCTCCTATGAAACATTAAGAAAGTCGTTATGTCAAGGATTCAAGAGACATCCGATGATGCCGGAAACAACGGGGGAGAGTGGGAAGAGCAACCCTCGATGCCAACCGCCGCCGAAGGTAAGATTATACAATGCAACCTGCAAGGCGTTCACGGCGACACTGCATTGTGTTCATGTAGCCTACACGTAGGCCGATGACGGTGCCAGAACTTGAAGATTGGATCCGTCCGGATAGCAGCTATATAGGCCAGATGAAGTGGAAAAATGAGTGTTGGGTAACTTGGTAGGCTAGGCCTACCAAGTTACCCAACACTCATTTTTGGTAGGCCTAGCCCAGGCAAAAAAGGTTCCAAAGAAACTCAAGAGCGCGGGGAGCTTAGTCGGTAGCCTAATCGATACCTAAACGGTAGCCTAATCGGTAGCTCAGTGCCGGATTTACACCAAAAAGGCCCGGGGCACAGATTCTGTGGACAGCCGCATTGAAAATTAGTAGGTTTTAGCAGGGTACTTATTTAAAATCTCTGACAGCAACTGGG
>JAQIWG010006019.1:0-13799 GCA_034695025.1 Chamaedrilus cognettii | reverse complement strand
TTTCAAAAAAAGCAGGTGCCGGGGCTCTAAAAACGTAATTTAGTAGGTGCCGGGGCTCAGACCCGGCTAGACCCGGCCGAATTTAACCCCTGTTCTAACCTCTGATTGGTCGTGGATGATGTAATATCTTTTTAGACACAGCTGCCAGCTGCTGTCGAAGACAAACTCAGCGATAATCTAATCGGGCGCGTTTGGCGTTCATGAAAGAGATTTTTTCCACTGGCAGGTTAAACTGTTTTTGGAGGATAATCTAAACCATTGGTTTATCGAAAAGATTAACAAAAGCAGTGGTGACTAAGAATACTGCCCTTGGTCACTCATAGTTAGGCTTAAATTGGACTTTAAGGGTGACGTCAGATAGCTACTGATTTTAGTCCTGGGAATCCTACTATTTCTTACAGGGTCATTGCATACAGTGGTGGTTTTGGTTTGTGGTTGGCTGTGAAATTATATGTCTTTTCTGAATTTTTGGCCAAAATAAAGACAAATGGAATGTTTTCTGTGATATTCAGCGACCTGTGATAATGGAATAGGAAGTTTTTGATGGATATTTGTCGTTTTTCATCTCTAGCTCCCAGGCCATTCAACGGCATCCAGTCGTAAGAACTCAGCTCCAGCAATCCGCCATCAGGGGACGGAAGAGATTGCGTGTCTATATTCTTTAATACAGTAATAATAAAAGAATCATATTTTTTGATGGCCATTCTAATGAGTTACATCCACCATATTAAGCCATACTGAGCCATACTAAGAGTTACAGGGGAAGCCTGTAACGCTGTATCCATGTTTTCATAGGTTAGACGTTTATATTTTAGCGGGGTTTTACGGCCAAATTGCCTTACTTGCCAAAGCCCTACTTGTTGTCAACCAGAATAATAAAAAACCCTGGATGATGAATATCGGATAGCGACATGTGTGTTTCAAGAACAGCCTTGTTGAAGGGCTGTGACGTATGATGGTTTCATAGTTGGCGGCGCAGGGACTCCAACCCTGGTCTCTGGACTCCCAGTCTGACGCCTTAACCACTACACCACAGGCTACAGCGCCTCAGTATGTAGCAAGAATATGCACTGGTATTTATGTAAAAAGCAGATAGTAATAGTTGTTTCCTTAAATTCTTAAAGTTGCTTGAACTTCAGAGATGGACCTCTATATGGAGAACAGATTATTGGATCTGCATAATGCGGGTATCAAATCACACTTCAAGGAAAAGTTCTTTGCCTTTGCAATTGGAGTCGCTGTTATAATCTTCCTTCCATATCTTCATATAGGTGAGAAACTGAGCACCTATTTGTTCTAGCTCCCCTTGTGGTAGCGAGGTCCCCGATGACGTCTTTCGACACTGAAAGCCCGATATTATCATTATTGATAATAATAGTATTGAGCCTATAGTCTGTTTCGGCATCGTAATTAGTGTTGCAGTTAGAAATACTCATAGCAGGTGGTGTAGGTGCTAAATCAGCTATCATCATCATTTCTGTTTTTTCCGTCCATTTTCCACGCTAGGAAACAGGTTGGACAAATGCAACCACGGACACGTCATGTGCTCCGGCCCTACGAGGGGAATCGGGAGATGAGCGGCCATCAGGAGGAAACGGTTAAGCCGACACTTAAGCAATTAAGGAGATGATGACAAATTGGTCCACAGTTTGCGCAGGGGCCCCCTCGAAGTAGGACCCTCAAACTCTGGTTCCACCTCCCCAGCCTTGGCAATTTAGCCTGCCAGCGGTCTAAGCCCCCTCCTTACCGTCGCCCGCTCCAGCTCTAACACACCCGCTGACCCGAGCATTGTCTCAAAGACACTGGGGCAAGCCAAGAGTACAAGGTCGGGTTTAGTTTTTTCCGTGGCCTGTTGGAGCATAGTTTTGCAGTCTGGATGCCCTCTGCCGTCCAACCAGCCCACTGGTGGCAGCAGGGGCAGGGCTGCCAGGCACAGTTTAATGTCATGTCCGAGACTATACTCGGGGTTCTGACAGTCCTTGAAAAGTCCTTGAATATTGATGGTCCTTGAATAATCCTTGAAAAGTCCTTGAATTTTAATGGTCCTTGAAAAGTTCCTTGAATTCTTAAGGTCCTAAGAAAGTCCTTGAAATTCTCTTGGACAGGCTATTTTTATTTTTGTGAATTCACTTCCTGCGCTTGGAACATGGAATTGAGTTCACCCACTCCTTTTTGCATTCTCCACATGAAAATTTTCCTGCGCTCTCTATTTATTCAGAATTTTATTTACAGCTCATCACCTTAATTTTCTTAAAGTTTACCCGAAGTCCCCTTTGCTTCCTAATTTTCCGTCCATATCTTTATCCTCTCGAGCAGCCGCTCTTCCGACTCTGCTACTATCACTAAATCATCCGTATATAAAAGCTCATATGTTAGGCCTTTCCTGAACTTCTTGAAAAATTCTTCCAAAACCATTTTGAATAGCAGTGGACTAAGTACAGAGCCCTGGTGTACTCCAGCCTTCACCACAAACCGTTTGCTTTCACCTCCTTTGACATTAACTGATGTCTATTTTTCCTGACTTTTTGTATAATTTAGATAGTAAATTTTTTATGATTTTTTATGTCAAACTTTGACTTCCTCTGCGGCTTCTGTGTGGCATGCTTTACAATGACTGCTACGTCATTAACGTGTTCATAAATTTGTGCAATAAAAGCGAGAGTTCTGCAATATTTTGAAAAATAGCAGTATTCTCTTTTAAATTTTGAAAAAATTAGGAACAAAGGTAAAGCTACGCAAAAACTGTAATAAATTGCTGCATAAAAATATCGCACTCTCGCGGTGGACTTACTCAGCTTTTTCTAAGAATTTGACATGGCCTAAGCATATTCGAACTTGATTGTAGAACAAATCAGTAAGCTATGACCTTACTGATTAGCATCTCCGATATTATTGTGAACAATTATACAATATGAACATGAAAAATCCTTAGACAGTGTGTCATGTATTTCGATCATGCTGATCTTATTTCGTGACTGGCAGCTGCTAGCTACTAGCTGCCAGCTGCTGGCTGCTTCTCATGCACCTCCGGAATTCAAACTGTTGCTGCAACGTTCCTTCCACGTAGTCGAGTCTAGGTGTGCATCTGGATCTTTGTTCTAAGCGTAACCTGTAACTGTGCTCACGGTATAGTGTTGTTACGTTACATCTTGCGTGTATTTAGAGTGAGCATTTTATATAGCGGTTTGTCCTATCTCTCATGTGGAAGCTCCTTTGGGATCGATCCAGGGGTATGCTTAGCAGCGGCGGTGCAGGCGGCTGTCGAGGGAGACTGCTGTAGGTTTCGGGGAAGCTTACTGGAAACAGTGTAAAGGGTAGGGAAGTTAGTAACTGGTTTTGTGACTGTATGTTTGTGTACAGACTTTATTTATTAGTTGTTAGGCATCCGCTCTAATTTTGATGCTGGCAAGTTATTCTATAATTGTTCCGATGCGCACCTAGCATATTATTCTGTTTCATTATTAAATATTTCATATTTAATATCGGACTTCTGTTCAGTGAATATAGAGGAAAGTGTATAAAAATTTGATTTGCAGTCAATTATGATATAAAAGGGGAGTAGTACTCTGAAATCCCTAAGGGTAATGTGTTTGTATGGTGGTTCCGGCCATGACATCTGTTTTGTGGCTTAGTGCTGCTGCGTTCTTCTCTTTAAGAGGGCGGGGGAAATTCTGCTAAATTCTGGGGAGAGGGACACAAAATCGGAATAATTTAGGAAAAAAGCCAAAAGTAATGTTTTTTTACATATGAGTTGCAAATGCTAGTGGCGGAGTTATGCAGACGTTGTTAACTGGTAGCAGGTTATACGTTTAAGTGAACTGCTAGTGTACAACTGTGGTGGTATTTATGCACTTGCTAATGTGTACTGTTATATAACTGCACTAATCCTCAATGAATGGGCCGTCGCTGATTGAAGATTGCTGGCAACTCCGCCACCGAAAGGCATGCTATATAGGTTATTCAGTGCACGTGTATGCCTTGTTGTTGAGTCAGTATATCGCTCAATTTTGATTTGATGCTTGTCTATTGATGATGAGCTCTGACCAATCGCGATCGGCGACGAGTAGCTTGTTAGTTCAAGCGTGTGCAGGCACACTCCAGGCCGATTAGCAGTCGACCTGCAGTGACGGCCTGTAGACACGGCGATAATTATAGATTGCCTGCGCACCACTGTAGACAACTGCGGTGGCGCAACAGGATATAATTATTGGAGTGGGGTTAGCGTGATTTTTCGTCCAAGTGTTTAGATATTATTTAGCGCTGACTTTAGATTAAAGGAGCGTCTGGTGTACTTCTATAGTATATTTTTCAACTCGTAGTCTAGCGGTTTTGCTAAGACAGGAACACGAGGAAATTTAGCACAATGGCTATGGTGGGTGACCCAAGGTGGGATGAGTACGATAAAGTATGTGTGAAATCTAGCGCTGCGGCGTTAGTGGAAGAACTTAAACGCTCCTTCTCAAATCCGGTCAGCGTGCCGATCATTGAGTCACTCTCACGTGATGATATCCTTGATATAGTCATTGACTGTGAGTTGAAACTGAATTTCACTGCTGTTGTCAAACAGGCTTTCAAAGATGCGCCTGATGCTTTACTCAAAATCCAAACAGGGGGGGGTTTTCAAGTGCGTGCATTGACTCAGGCTCGACAGCAGAATATTAAGACACCTACTAATGTCAACGTGCCTGTAACATTACTGAATACAGGTGGGGTGGCATCTCCTACTGTCATTGCGGGAGGGGCGTGAGGAGTAGCTAGTGGGCAGACTATGCAGACTACTCAGGTTACTGTGGACCTCTGGACAGTTCACAGGCTTAGCTGCCATGCTAGCCATGATGCAGCAGTCTCAATAGCAAATGCAGTCGCAGCTAGCTAGGGAAGCCTCAGAGAGAGACAGTGCCCTACAGCTACGGCTAAGTGAGCAAGGTAGGGAAACCTCAGCGAGAGATTCTCAGTTGCGGCTGCGGCTAAGTGAGTAAGCTAGGGAAGCCTTAGAAAGAGATCATAGCTTGCAGTTGCGGCTAAGTGAACAGCAGGGGCAGCTGGCACAACAGCTAGCCGAGCAAAGAACGCGCGAGCGTTTAGAGCTCGCGAAGCTTGAGGGATTCATAGCTGAATCCCGAGCCTGTGTAGCTGTGGATCTAAGAGACGTGTTGATCAGGGAGTCTAGGCAGCTAGCAGTGAACTCTGATAGGACTAGCTCAGAGCTGCTGGCTCGTAGTCTTCAAACGCACACAGATAATTCTAGAGCTCGTGAGACAGAGAGGCTAAACTCCAAGCCTGAGCGACTGAACTCTTCTAAAAGAAATATGGAGAAAAAACAAATTTAAATGACCGATTACGCCGGGGAGTCAAATTTTTTTGACATCTCTATCCCGCAATTTTGAATTGTATGAAGTTGCTGATGTTTTCTTGTTGCTGATCCTTCATATTCAACATGTGGTTGCTAAAAGTTTCCTGACAAAAAAAGCTGAACTACTGTTGAAAAGAATGCCACCAGACGAGATAAACGATTTTCATAAGCTAAAGAAAGCGCTAAATGATATATTTCGTGTGACGCCAAACATCAAAATAACTTTGAGTCGGCCACCAAGAAGAAGGGAGATTCTTGGAATCAGTTCTCACATAAGTTGCATTTGTTACTGGAGTCATATTTGAACTCGAGGGAATGTAACTCATTCGAAAAGCTCTGTGACGTCATTTGTTGTGACAAGATTTGTATGACTTCAGGAAGTCGACAAGAAACATTTGACTTGCAGTGAGGTCGCAGAGCATGTCGATGCATATGCTGAAAGTGAGGTCAAACACGTAGAGTAAATACAATAAGTGGCATAAGGGCGCTGCAAGCAATTTCAACAATGGGGGGTCTAAGCAGAATGCTGAGGGAGAAAGTGAGGGGGAACAGGTTGTTCAAAATTCAGGGTCTCCTAAATCTGACTGCAAAGTGAATATTTTGAGGGGTCGGGGGCGAACGGGCAGAAAAAACCGTGGCACAAAAAGGGGGCTTATGCCGAGCCTACGAATTTAGGAGAGGAACCAAAATTGTGCTGAATTTGATCGTCTCCCAATCACAAGAAAATAAATTGTCCCAAGTATTCACCTTCACGAGGGCGGGGTGCTTCCACTAGGCACGTGAGAAGGATACAGGTCACAGACGTTGAGTTGTGTGATCCTACACCTCTTGAAATTTGTGAGCCTACGCCTTTTGGGGGGTGTCAACCACCAATGATTCAACTGACTCGGAGCTAACGCGCTCATTGGAGGGCATGTTTACTGAAATGAGAGTAAACAGGGTTAAGATTTACTGGAGTGAGTTTGGTGGCTGTCAAGACTGCGAGCGAGGTGCTGTTTTATGGTGAGAGAGGGAAAATGTCAAAATTTGATTTTCAGGGGGGTCACAGAAAATTGAATGCCTAATTCACAGTGGAACTGATATTAAATGCATTCCGAAATCTTGTGTGCCATGGCTGGATGAATCCAATGCCGTAGGATTTGTTTGGCTAAAGGGGGCGCTAAGTCATGAAAAAAATAGGGCAGTTGTGCACAAGGTGCATCCTGACTAGTTGACTCTGATAGGCCCGGGGACATGCACCAAGTTGAAAGACAGTTCTTAATAGCTGTGCTGGAATTTATGTGTGATACGACGCAGGTGTTGCTCTCGCGGCATGACTTTGAAAGGCTTGCTGGTAGTACTGCAGGGGACAGAACTCAGGCTAGGGGCACTGATATAAATGGGGGACCCGGGACAGTGCACTCCTATTGACTCTAGGGTAGCTGAGCTCGACGGTGTGCTGTTGACTGAATGCACTACTGCTGCTGGATGTATTGAGCCAGTGGTGACAATAGCGGACGTCGGCCGAGACACCGCGACTTATGTTCAATCAGAAGATGGGGACAGTGTACATAGTGTTGTGACTGCAGCTGTTGTGCTAGCGGTGGCTTCGAAAGCGAATTCAATGGCAGACCAGACTATAGAGACCAAGGCATATGATTGTACAGAGCCAAGGGTGGAGGGGAGCACCAACTGGCACAGTAGGCCTACATGTGACTACAGCCGGCATGCTATCATGTGACTATGGAAATAGTAATTATTCAGATGATAATAAGTATTCTAAGGACTTCGATGACTACATGGTACACAGAAAAGGCGAATATGTGATGGGGAAGCAAAATAATTTTCTGTTGGACGAGGTAAAGTATAAACCGTTCCACATTGAATTCAATCGTCCCATGTTACCTGTATCCTGTAGGGGCCAAAAGTTGAACACCGAGTTGTGTGATGAAAGTAGGCCTAGGCCTAGCAATCACTTGGTTGCGATAATGGAAAACAGCAATGTATGCTTCAGTGAGCCTACAGATTGCTACTGTCACTCATACACCAGACAGAACAGTGTTCTGATGTAGGGGTTCTGATGTAGGGGGTGTGAAAATGCTTGCATCGCATGATTCCAAGGTTTCATTTCAAAGATCTGAGGGTGTCTTGTCTAATGACAGTGGGGGGCAGATTATTTCGCATATTTTTTGTCCTTCCAACGAACGTAATATAGACGGTTCATCTGTGGTTCGTACAGGGCGGCAAGTTTTTTTGCAGGATTCCTGTTTTTCTGTGGTCAAACCTGATGGGGAGAATTTTTATACGGACAGTTTCAACTACTTCGGTTTACAGGACACTAGATTGGTGAACGAAGAGCGTACGCTTGTAGGCCTAAGCGAGAGTCGTTTTAGCGGACTAGATCTAGGTCTTTGTTACAGACGTCTCAGCTCACTGGTGGGAATGTGGCGCGCCCTAGCGAATTGGTGAGTGTGAAGGATAACTGCATGAGTGTAGGGCATCTTGTTGTTGACCATGGGAAGGAATACAAGATGTGTGACGGGTAGACAGTGATTCCTAGGTTGTGTAGAGCGGGATTATTGTCGTATTGGTTATCGATCGTGTCTTTTAGATGCGCGCCTAATGGAGGATTTAATAGGTCTTAGTGGATGTTTTTCTTTTTCGTTGAACATTGCGTTAAATTATATTATAGTGCGGCTATTTTGTAAGTGAAAATTGTACGTGTGACTGTAAATTTTTTTGATGACATTCTATTATTAGAATTGATCGATTAGTGCAGTTGCTGTATTTTGATCAATTTTGTGTATTGGCTGGAGATGTTGGCCATTATACTTTGTGTTTGGAGCCAGTTTAGGTCCCCGATGGTGTCTTTCGACTCCGAAACGGACTATAAGCTCATTATTATTATTATTATTAGCATGAGTTTTTTGTAGGAGTAGTTGGCTGGGCATGGCAGGTTTTGTCACAAAAGACCAGAGGCCTCATTTACGTACGTTTCTTAAGATTTTCTGAAATCTTATCCAAACTCAAATTTATAACGCATAAAATCCAATCGCCGACCACTGTGACGTCACCATGTGGTTCGCGCGCGGCTGAGCGGAGATTCCAATAAAAAAGATAAGATTTTCATAAGATTGTCTTAGGACAATCTTGATCGCTTCCTGAATGAGGCCCCAGGATTATAGTGCACAAAGATAAACGTGAATGGAGATTAATGTATGTAGAATGCGGATTAGGTGCTTGGCTTTTGTGCGCCGGTACTCCCGTTTTTCAGGTTTTTGCACCACTGTTTAGAGAGGTCGGGCAGGCGGGGGTTTTAGCCACATGACGTCACAGTTTCACTGTGACGTGCATGCTTTTCGAGGAAGGGCGTGTCCGTGAGCAAAGCATTAGTGTATCGGGTCCTAGGCTGTGGAGCGTGTTACCCACAAATGTACAATCCTCTGTTCGTCTGTTTGCATTTAAAAAGGATGTTTGTCGTCATTTTATTTCTTCATACAAGGAATTTAAAATTGTTGTCATAACTATGGCGCGTTTAGGTTACGTTCGATGCTCACTAGGCACATGCGATCTGTGTTCTTTAAACTTGTTTTCTTGCTGTTCATATCTTGTGCTGTTTTTTCTTTATTATTTTCTTTCTTATTTTTTTGTCAAGTTCCTTTTCAGTCATACTTAAATAACTGACTGTTAAGGGTTAAGTAGGGGTATATGCCCATACGGAGATTTTATTTCTCCTTTACTTAGTCCTTGTTGTTTTGCATGATTTGATATGTACCGTTCATGTATGATACATTGTATGAAAAATAAACTTGCAAAAAAAAAAACCAATTGAGAGCAGCCTTGAGCACGATGAAGTGTGGCAAAGCGGCAGGGCCAATCGGCCTTGTCTCAGAGATGCTTAATCGAGCAGGGGAAAAAAGAATACAGTAGATGGCTGATCTATGTACTACTGTTGCGAGGGAAGGAAAGATACCTGATGACTGGACAAAGACGTGGATGGTGAGCTGATATAAAGGACAGGGAGATGTTTTGGACTGTGGATTGTATAGAGGGATAAAGTTGCTAGAGCATGACATGAAAGTGTTGGAGCGACCTATGGATGAAAGAATTAGGAGGAAGATCGACCTGGATGATATGCAATTGGGCTTCAGACCAGAAAAATGTACAACGGATGCAATATTCATAGTGCGGCACTTGCAGGAGAAATACTTTGGCAAGAAAAGAGAATTGTGGATGGCATTTGTGGACTTAGAGAAGGCTTTTGACGGAGTCCGTCAAGAAGTGATATGGTTGAGGGAACTGGCTGTGGAAGAATATATTATATTAGTCATAAAGGCTATGTATGCGGGAGCACAGACATTAGTTAAAGGCAAAGAAGGTGAGATCAATTGGTTTGAGGTGAAGGTTTGAGTACACCAGGGCTCAGTACTGATTCAACTAGCTTAACTAACCTCCTTTCTATTGTGTAGTTTGTTAATGTCCATGTTTTCACACAGGTTTACGCTTTTCTGCCTGCCCTGATTAGGACTGCTGGAGCTGAGTTTTTACGGTCGGATACAGTTCCTGACGCCAACCAAATCAATAATTATCTGGCACAGGGTTAGCTGATAGCTACACTTGTGTGTTTAACAGCATTGCTGAAGGGCCTGTATGGCATGATTTCATGGTTGCCGGCGCGGGGACTTGAACCCTGGTCCTCTGGAGTCGAAGTTCAACGCCTTAACCACCACACCACAGCGCCTTGCTGTAGGCTGTAAACACAAGTACACGCTCTGTACTACTGATTTTACTGCTGTTCATAATTGTTCTGGAAGCACTATCCAAGAAATTCCGGAAAGACCTACCATCTGAGCTTTTATATGAAGATGATTTAGTGATTGTAGAGGAGGCGGAAGAACTGCTGCTTGAGAAGATACGCATTTGTAAGGAAAATTGGGAAGCAAAGGATTCGGGTCAACTTTAAGAAACCCAAGGTGATGAGGTGTAAAGAAAATTCTGGACAGATCGTGAGCTCTGGAAAAAACCCATGTGGAGTATGCAAAAAAGGTGTGGGTGTAAACTCCAAGTGCAGAAGTGGATTCACTTTTTCAGTGCTCGGTATGTTTCAGTGGTATTGACACTTCGTAAAAAGGTAGGGGATAAGAAACATGTGATGCTTGATGAGGGATGTAGCATGGAGTGGGTTAGTAGTTTCTGTTAAGTGGGTGATACGATCAGCAGCTCTAGGAGGAGGAGCAGAAGGGGCCGCAAAGGGCTAGAGTGAGAAGTGCCTGGGCAAATTTTAGCAAACTTGTGCCAATTTTAACAGCAAGACGTGTCTCGTAGAAACTGAAAGGTAAATTCCACTAAATGTGTGCGCAGAGTACATTATATGGAACATGGCCAGCAGAAGGTGCAGGATGTGCAGAAATTTTAGAGGACAGAGAGAACGATGGTGAGATGGGTGTGTGAAGCGTCGTTAAAGAACAAGTGTCGAAGCAAAGATTTGAGAAAAAGTTTAGGTGTCGTATATAGATGTAACAGACATGGTGAGAAGGGAAAAACTGAGGTGGTTTGGGCATGTGGAACGGATGAATGAGGAAGACTGGGTATCAGCATATAGATATACTGTTGTGGAAGGCACAGTAGGGAGGGGGAGGGGGAAGCGAGTGGGAGGAAGGGAGGCAGTGGAGAACGTGTGCTAGCACGTAAAGTGGACGTAGAACGTAAAGGATGATGATGATGATGCTATCTGCTATGAGTTAATAGAACTCATGGCAGGTAGCATCATCAGCAGGTTGCAGGCCTAAATTCTCTCTTTTTCTCTTTTGTGGTTAACATACCTTCTACGAGTTCACTGGTAGCACGATCCCATTCAATTTGCTAAGTCCTACCCAGTACGTTGCATACGAATTTGCTCATGGCACATTGAGTTGTGTTCTGTGATCCCTGGTATGCAGCCAGTAATAATAATAATAGTAATAATAATACTGGGCTTATAGTCCGTTTCGGCGTCAAAAGAAGCCATCGGGGATTTCAGCTTCCAAAAACCCTCTTTTCAGTGCATGGCCAAACAAAAGATCCCAGATATCCAACCTCTTCATACCTGGGGGTTTCTGCTATTCCCTTCATGTTTCCACAATTTTTTTTCCCGTAATTCATCTATCATACCTTTTCTTTTCCTTTCCGTCGTTCTCTTGCCCTCTATTCTTTCCTCTAGTATTTCACTCCTCAATCCCTCTCATTACATGTCTACATGTCAATACAGTGCTTCTTTTCTGCACAATCTTATCCACAAGTGTTATTTTTTCTCGGACTAATTCAACACCTCCTTTTGTGTTTTTTCTCTGTCTAGCTAATTTTTTCCATTTTTCTTGAGACTCATATCTCAAAGGCCTCTAATATTCTTTATATATCCTCTTCTGAGCAATTGATCGATCTCTAGCTGCTATCTCTTGGCTGCGTAATTGCGTATGGTGCTATCGATCGCATGACAGCTTTCACAATCTTCTTCTCCACTTTTTTACTCGTTCCTCTAGTGAGCAGTGACTTCCACTTGCTAAAGGCATCTTTTGTCAATGTTCCTATTCGTCATCGTCATTTGGTTTTACTCGTCCATTTCCCGTGATAGCACAGGTTTCTACTCTGTGGTCCAGATTTTAGAGCCGTGGAGCATGCTGGGCATGATCAGGGTCATATATAGGCGTAGATTCATTGCCAGGGACAGATGCAGTTGACGCCATAGGTTTGCCAAGTTATTCATGTTCCCGGCCGCCATCCCAACCCGGAGCAGCTGTTCCGATCTTGAGCCATCTGTGAAACTAATCGAGCTGCCTAAATCAGTGTTTCTCAAAGTGGTGTTCCGCAGGCCGGCCGGTCCACGAACCACCCGTCGCTAGTCCGCGGTGAGCACGGGAAAATATATCTAATTTGCTATTTTGATATCTGTTTAACTTTGAAGACATGCCGTCAAGCTGTGAAGTATAGATTTAGCGGAAATTAAAATCTTACTGTAATATATATGAATTACGGTTTTGATCATATTGTATTGGGCTGTAAGAATTTATTGACATAAAAGTTTCCAGTCCCGGAAAAACTTAAAAAGATTTGCCGGTCCGCGACACAAAAAGTTTTAGAAGCACTGGTATAAACAAAACTCTGGACGCCGTCTACAGTGTGGCCATTAGATCAGGTGCGGCCGGGCCTGCTCCGATGATTTGAACCTTGGCTGTAGCTCATGCAGGCCGAGCTCCAAGCTTGCAGCCTCAATTTTTCCATGTTTTCGTAATGTTCACGAGTTTGCCCTTGATTGCGGCGACATCATCCGCATAATCTGCATCTGAGAAGAGAGCGCCAGATAGTCTCACACCGCTCTTAGGCATAGCCTGCTCATTTTCCAGTCCATAGCCCTGCAAAATAACGCTGGGGCAAGGACGCAGCCCTGGCTCACACCAGACCTGGGCTGAAAGCTAGACAAAAGTTCCTGGCCTTTGCGCACTCACGAACTTGTCTGGATATAGAGGTTATTGATACAATCGAGGAGCTTCGTTGGGATAGAAATTCCTCTGAGAGCCTTTTAGAGTGCCTCCCTGTCGACCAAATCGAATGCAGGTTTCAAGTCGACATAGGCCACATTCAGAGGTTTGTTCAACTGTCAGGCGCAGGGCCAAGATGGCGTCCATGGTGGTGTGTCCCGTTGTGACGCCCGACTGTTACAGGCGCCGGCTTTCAGTCAGCTCAATGCGGGCTAGCAAAACATGAGCAAGAAACTTCCCGGGACGGAGAGCAAGATTATTTTATTATTGGTCTGTGATTTCCACATTTGGTCCTAAATCCATTGCCACTATATAGAGAGATGATAATCCCATTCGTCCATTCGGCGGGGACCTGACCAGAACTCCAGACAGAAGTGAATAGCTTTACTAATAGCCGAGCAGAAGTGGAGGCCGAGGACTTAAGTAGTTCAGTGAAATGCCATCAGAGCCTGGAGCCGCCATTGTTGAGTTTGTTGATTGATGTCATGACCTCATCCAGAGATGGTGCATTGAGGGTGACACGCTGATCATCTGCAGCTCCCTGTGCAAGGTTCTCGAGGTCAGGGCAGGGTGGTGCGGGGGGATGGTTGAGCGCAGCAGAGTAGTACTCAGCCCAGCGCAATAAGGCTCTTTTGTTTTTATTTTTGTTGTAGCATATACATAATGTTTACGAGCATTTTTAGGGCCTATCTGCATGAAAGACATGTTGTGTTAACAAGTTTGCGTTATTATGGAACTGAATTTATGTATGTTTGTTATTTTGATGATCTAATTTTATTTCACACTAGCTGGGGTACCCGGCGTTGCCCGGGTCAAACTACCTGATTTAAACTAACTGCGCCTACCCCCTGGGTTTCTGGGACCCCAGGGGCCCCATTGGGGCACTGGGCCCCGAAGATCCGGTCCGGGGGGCCTTTGGCCCCTGTAGGGGGCTGCCGGGGGCTCCCAGAGGG
>JAQIWG010006018.1:0-13799 GCA_034695025.1 Chamaedrilus cognettii | reverse complement strand
GATTCGGAATCAGCACGCCAAAATCTGTTAGGAAAAACTAACAGATTCAATGAGGCAAAAATCTTGTTGACCAGTGTAATCATTAGGTCTATGTTTGAAATTAACCAAAGATCAGCAACGTTAATTCTTCAATATCAAGAACGCACAGCAGTAATTGTTGAACTTGTGACTTTATTAATGCAGGTCAAATTACAATTTACAAATAATCCGTAGGATATAACCGTATGATAATTAAGGAATTTTATAACACATCTCAGCACTGTGCACGCGAAATAAATATCGCATTCCCGACATGTAGCATGTAGGTCTACGTGCTCCACCATTCATGTTCTGACTGGACTCCAATGGGGAAGTTTACGCCTTTTCAGGTTTGTCATCTCACTTGAATCCTGAACTTCAGCTTCCTGCCGGCCCTCCTAGAGTGCGCAGACTCTACTGGATGTTATAGGCTACCTTTGCAGGCAGCGGGGATAGGTGATATAATTTTGTGTCAATATATTGTCCGATCCGACCTCCCGACAGGCTGTGTCCCTTGAATCTCAATTAAAAATCCCATCCGGGTTGGGCTGGCAAGCCCGAGAAGTTGAATTCTCTGTTGAGCTAGAGCGGGGATTGAACCCCAGACCTCTACCCCGGTGTGACAATACCACCAAACCATGCAGGTAAGGCACTGCTGTCGTCAGTGCAATAACGGCAGATCTGGTTGTGCTACGTACACAAAGAAAGTCTAATGATAGAATGAATGATTGGACTAAGGTCCACGACCCTAGGACTAGAGAGTGACAGGGTACTACCGACCACGGTATTTATCGCGGTAGCCCCGGTATTACCGTGATAATGAAGACAAAAGTAAAGAATTCTGCCGGAATACGGTGGTAGTAGAGAGAAGCGTGATGGTTAACAGCAAGGGGGCGGTAGAGAATAGTTTTCTGCGACCGGGGTAGCGGGAGTCACTTCAAGAAATCATTTGTCAGCCCTAATTATTAAGATTTTAAACTTACAAGATAGATTACAACAAAGGGTGGACATAACTATAAACTTTAGAAGCTGATACTACTGATCACTAAGGATGATCTTGATAATAAACAAAAACACACACACTAGCGGTTTACTGGCTGGATTTCCAGCTAATGCAGGAGTAGTCCATTTGATGCCTCAGACACAGAACCCGAATGCCCTGACTCCACAGAATTATTCAATTTAAAATTGCATTACTACAATTTATATCATCAATTCCCACAGGAGTAATATTATTAAGGTTGAAATTAACCAATAGAACTCATTCTGCAATAACACTATAGTCGGAAATATCAGGACAGGCATGAGATGAGAATAACAACGGTAAATGGTAGCGAACACACATTCAACTTAAATTGACTTCAAGCCTTTGGCGAAGAAAGGTTACACCGTGAGCCAAATTCTAACACCTTGTATTAAGCTTACTTTTGAAAGAAATGACTGACTCACGATTATGACAGTCATGCTAAAAAAAGTTCAACACTTTAACACTCGTCAAACCTCAATATCGATCTAGCCTCAGAAAAATGAGGCAGCACTAACTGCAAGGACTCAGATTGCATGCAAAAAACTAAGTAGATTCCTGTAACAATTAAGCATTTACAACAGAACCTAAGACAGGTTCGATGAACATTTAAAGAAATTATCATGTGAATTAAGTACCGCAACATAACTGCAACTTAAACCAAAATAATTATCATGTCTATTTCTAAATCTAGATAAAATTAGTTGTAGGCCAAAAGGCTCAGTATCCGTATTAAGCTAATGCAGGTATAGTTCACGGACATGTAACTCAGCGAAACAAGAGTTTCCCCAATGGGAAATTAAAGCTTGATTTTATGGCTGATGCCCTTCCTGTCGCCAACAACAGTAATAAATTATGCTTGCACAAGAAGTATCAGCCAGCGACAGGTGTTTAATAGCCTTGCTGAATGACCTGTAATGCCATGGTATCATATTTGCCACCTTAAATCTAACTTAAATCACATTTTGCGTTTAGTAACAACAGGGATAAATCATTGTCCACATGTGGCCTATCAATGGACTCACTTCATAATAATACCATATAGCTCTCCCATATATAGCAGGATGTCAATGCTCTCTCCATATTATTTTAAATTAAATTTGAGAATCTTGGAACAGTATACTAAACTGAACTAAAATAGAGTGGAGAAGGCTGACGCAAGAACGTCCAGTGCAGCAAAAGCAAGCTATGCTCAACAAGGGCCGAGAGTCACAATGCAAAAAAAATGTATCTATTGGATAAAAACGAGAGCTCTCAATGAGCACAAACCCTAACCATAAAAGTAAATTTTTACTTCCGCGCTAAGTGCTCATGCAAAATGTATTAATGAATACCTTACTTCTTAACGGAACGATGAGACCGCTCTCATTTTCAAGAAGTTCTAAAATTAGCTAAAACATACCAGACGTGATTCATAAAAATTAGTTCATTTTAAAATCAGCTACCACTGCCTGCTACACTCTCTCTCCGTCAGGCCTGGTGACACTGTTGACCGTTAAGAATCCCAGGTCACGTGTAGGCCTACGTCATCATAGTCGATTTTCACACGCAATGCAACGCCTGCCCGTGTCAAGTTGGGCGTACAATTTGCATCCAATCATCACTTTTGGTATACTATGCCTGCAAAATTTAACCCTAGATCAGAATGTTCATTATTTGTTCTTCAATTGTTCTACATCTGTCATTATCCGCAGCAGGTCTCCAAGGTCAACAGCCTCTAGTTGTTGCACCTTACTCCGTTGTCTGCACCTTAGTACACAGAGTAAATTCAACAAAAGAGAGCAAACGCTACGATTCAGTAAGCGGGTAATAAGTCGAAACAACCGCCACCTCTACTGTCAAAATGCAACTCTTCGTTCCAGCAAAAAACAACGCTGCATCATTGGCTGGGTTTTCAAAAAGGTCACCAAGCTTCGCAAGATGATGGTTGCCCTAAAAATTATCTACTAGTAATAGAGACATGCGTCCCGATTAGGAGCTTCTACAAGGTCATTGGCGCTATCACTACTGACACCCGCTGCCACACAATAACGAGAGTCCATTGTTGAATGTTGACACAATCTAACGGGCATGAAACCGCACATGAATGACCAGACATGTCTACAAATACCGAAGCTGCTGAAAGCTAGCCATGTATCAACATGAGGTCGGAGTGATTGCCAACATCTAAAACTAACGTCATACGTTTGACAAAATCAAAAAATCATTATATTACTAAACGTAGTCCATATATTGTAGGATTTTTTTTGTCTACCGAATTACACTTCACAGCTCGATGGCTCTTAAAACTAATATTCAACAAATATAAAAGTTTGAATTTTACCTACTTTTTCCAGCTCGTCACGGACCAGCGACAGATGGTCTGCGGACTGGTGCTGGTCCGCGGACCATCACTTTGAGTAGCACTGATCTAGCGCATGCGCAATTATTTCTAACTCTCCACAATTTCTTTTATTCTAGCAATAGGTTAACAAATACATATTTAATTTTTTTTTGGAACAAATTGTGTTTCTGAAATTGTTATCGCAAAAATGTTGCGTTCAACCAAATGTCAATCTTACCATACACAATTTTGTTGAAGTTGGCAGTTTAAAACTGCTTCCCATTTTCTGCAAGACGCACACATCTGAGCCACTCCGCAACAGACATACAGCAATCCTTCGGCCAAGTTTAATTTATCTCATAATCCACCATGCGAATAGTTTCTGAGCCAAAATTTTACCCTTTGCCTGATTGCTCCGTGGCGATTCCCCCTGCTGTAACACCCCCTTCACTCGTCACACCCACTGTCGTCCCTACGACGATCCCCATATCATTTTCCTTCACCACCTCTGTCCCTGCTCTGTTCACCACCCCCCCTGGTGATGCTGGACCCTCCACCCCGTTAACCTTGCCCCAGTTTCGCCCCCGCCGGTTTCGCTTGCTCGGTTTCTGTGGTTCGTTCTGGGGGCGCGCCTGGTGATTGGCTGCAGCCACGACGCCACCCTCCGCCCCTCCTGATTTCTTTCCCCCGCCCCCTGTCATGGCCGAGCGCGGTTGTCGAGTGTTCTGCGCTGACGCGGAGACGTACGGAAAAACGGCAGACACGGTCCCGACGGCCTTGGTGCGCCCCTCGCGGAACACCATGCGCGTGTCACGCCTGATGTACTCGGGGTTCTTGATGAAACGAAAGCGCACGATGGCCTTGTCTCCGGTACGAAGGTGCTCGGATGACATGGAGAGGATCGTCGCTGTCTGACGCACACTGCCCACGTGCACTACAGCAGCACATGCATGTAAGTACTGCAGCAGTACACGCGCACGCGTGGATACTAGTACCCCACTCTGCTCACTCAGCAGCACATATCTACATACACTGCAGCAGTGCATACATACGGGCACTGCAGCATCACATGCATACATTCAGTGCAGCCGCGCATGTACAGTACTGCACACGTGCACTGCAGCAGAGCATGCAAGGGTGCACTGCAACAGCGGATGCACACGTGCACTGCAACACATTATGCATATGCGCAATGCAACAGCAAATGTACATGTGCATTGCAACAGCGCATGCACATAAGCACTACCGCAGCACATGCAGTGTTGCACACGTGCGCAGCAGAGCATGCATACGTGCACTGCAGCACAGGAACCATCACACAATGCTCACATGTGCAGTGCAGGCTGCAAAAGAGTGATAGTCTGGTACCCCACTCACCCCTTGCCTGGTACCTCACTCACCCATAACCAGGTACCCCCCTCACCCATAGCCTGGTACCCCTCACCCATAGCCTGGTACCCCACTCACCCATAGTCTCGTACCTCATTCACCCATAGCCTGATACCCCATTCACCCATAGCCTGGTACTCCACTAACCCATAGCTTGGAAGGCTGGTACCCCACACACCCATAGCCTGGGACCCTACTCACCCATAGCTTGGTACCCCTCACCCATAGGCTCGTACACTACTCACCCATAGCCTTGTACCTCCCTCACCCATAGCTTGATATCTCACTCCCCCATAGCCTTGTACCCCACTCACCCTTTGCCTGGTACCTCACTCACCCATAATAATGTGTCAGGTATAAATAAGCTACTAAAACAGAAACAGCTAGCCCACACTGCCTGCCTTCAAGATGTGAAGTCGCAAAGCAAGCGAGACAAATATCGAGCCATCAATGCTCAGGCGCAGACACAGCTGAGAGAAATGAAAAACAACTGGTGGCAGCAGAGAGCCCAGGAAACACAAGCCTTTGCTGACGCGCACAACACGAAAAACTTCTATCAATCATTGAAAGCGGTGTATGGCCCGACAACTGGATCGAATAGCGGCTCGACACCTCTGCTAAGCGCTGATGCGAGCTTAAAAATTACCGACCCATCCAACATCTTTGCACGATGGCGGGAATACTACAATGATCTGTTAAACAGATCATCCTCTGTTAGCGCTGAGGCGCTGATGAACATCAAACAAACCCAAACAATAAATGACTTACGCATAGTGCCTACCGTGGAGGAGTTTTGACAGGCACTTAGTCAGAGGAAATTAGGCTAGGCTCCCGACCCTGATGCAATGCCAGCAGAGATCTACAAGCTCCTGTGCCAGCAGTTACACAAACGCCTATACGAAATATGTGTCAAGGCCTGGGAGGAGAAGTCAGTCCCAGCTGAAGTCAAGGACGCCACGACTGTTGCAATCTACAAGAACAAAGGCGATCGATTTGACTGCAATGACTATCGAGGAATATCTTTGCTCTCCATTGCTGGTAAAATTCTTGCAAGAATACTTTTAAATCGGTTACTCGTCCAAATCGTTGACGACGTTCTACCTGAATCGCAGTGTGGATTCCATGCTAGAAGAAACACCACTGACAGCATGTTTGCGTTTCGGCAACTCCAGGAAAAGTGTCGCCAGTAACACATGCTTCTCTATGCTGTATTTGTCGACCTCACAAAGGCGTTCGACACCGTTAGTAGAGTTGGACTGTGGCAAGTACTATCCAAATATGGATGCCCACCTCATTTCACACAAGTGCTTCAAATCTTAGATGATGGCATGCAGGCGAGGGTATCAGCTGGCGGCAAACTCACCGAACCATTCGGCGTTTCGAATGGCGTCAAACAAGACTGCGTCATTGCTTCGGTGCTCTTTGGCATATTTTTCGTTGCTTCTATAGTTCAAGGAACAGGGAACTGTAAAAAGGGTATATACATTCGGTTTCTCATAGACGGAAAATTGTTCAATTTCTCGCGCTTAAGAGCCACGACTAAAGTAAAGCAAAAAGTAATGCAAGAGCTTCTGTATGCTGATGACTGCGCCCTTGCTGCTAACACTCAAGACGATCTGCGGGATATAGTAGATAAGTTTGCCGACGCCTGTACTCGTATGGCTTGACAATAAGTCTGAAGAAAACGAAAGCTTGGTGCTAACTTGCCCCAAGAAAACCAAGGCGTAAAGTGGTTGATAATTTTACTTATTTTAGAAGCGTAGTCTCAAACAATGTGCTCATTGATGAAGGAATAAAAATCAAACTGCGAAAGCATGCCAGGCGTATGGTGGCTTGTATAGAAGACTCTGGAACTCACATGACGTAAACATTGGAACAAAAATCTCAGTCTATCGAGCAGCGGTGTTAACAACACTACTATTTGGCTGTGAGTCGTGGCCGTATTATCGTAGACACATAAGAGCTCTTGAGCAGTTTCATCAGTGCCACCTATGATACATTCTGTCAATCAAATGGCAGGACCGCATTAGTAACAATCGACGTCCTTCAAAGAGCCAACATCCAGAGTGTCAAGGCCATGATTATTGCATCGTAGCAGTGATGGGTTGGACATGTGATGAGAATGGATGAGAGTAGGCTGCCACAGAGTGTTATGCTGCGAGCTTGAGTAAGAAAAAGGACAGCAGGGAGGCCAGCACAAGAGATATCGCGATATTCTCAAGACGAACACTAAGGCGTGCAGTCTCTCTGACGAATGGGAAAAAACTGCAAGCGATAATGTAGCATGGCGAGGAAAGACGAAGTCTGGCGTGGCGCAGTTCAAGGCCAGCAGAATCAGAGC
Organism: Chamaedrilus cognettii; assembly: GCA_034695025.1. NCBI lineage: Eukaryota > Metazoa > Annelida > Clitellata > Enchytraeida > Enchytraeidae > Chamaedrilus > Chamaedrilus cognettii. The sequence continues at coordinate 6,704 of JAQIWG010006018.1, read as the reverse complement.
GCTGAAAAAAAGCGAACACAAAAGAAGGCAAAGGCCGAAAGCGCACAGCAACCACCAGTGGACTACATCAGTCCGACTTGCAGTAGATCGTGCCAATCGGCCCTTGGCCTCTTCAGCCATAGAAGAACTCATCAACGCAACTGACGTCATCTTCGTTCTCAACGGACAACCACACACTCACCCACAGCCTGGTACCCCACTTACCCATAGCCTCATACCTCATTCACGCATAACCTCGTACCCCACTCATCGATAGAATGGTACCCCACTCATCCATTGCCTGGTATCCCACTCACCCATAGCCTGATACTTGACGCTGATGGTAGTGGGATGATGGAGCACAAGGATCTCTCCCTCAAACTCCCAGCAGGCCTTAGGGTCGAGCTGGGGTGCCACCATCACCATGCCCTTGCGGATCTGAGACCGCTTCAGCTGCAGCACCATGGTGATAATAATAATAATCTTGATGTAGATTCAGGTTTATTTCACAGACTGACGACCAAATCGGGGATGTTTTTTCCAGACAAAGGCACCTTCCCTAGTCACACGCAGGCTGAGAGAGACCAAGGTTAAGAGCGAGAGGTATAATAGAGGTGGGGGTGTATCACAGTCCATGGACGATATCATAGATGCCTTTCACGGCGCCGACCGCAATCAGAGTTCCCCAGTTCTGGCAATCTGAGACCCGGAAAGAGTTTGGTCTGTTAGCCCGGGTCAGCTTTCCAATAGGCCCTTCATACTAAGGTATGGAAAGTAGTCTACAAACGAAAAAGATGAGTCATAAGTCCAAAAAGGCATCAGAATGTGGACAAGGAATAAGCTGAGCAAAGAGAAAGTGAGAGGGTGTTCCTGACAGTGAGTACAAACAACATGAATGCATCCTATCAATGCTCACATATTTAAGAGAGAGACGCGCACATATTTAAGAGAGAGACACAGCGCACAAAAAATTGAACGCCACGCACTCAAATTTCAGCCGTCGACTAATAAACTGCAACATGGAACAGCACAACAGCGCCACCCACAGGCACGCAGGCTGGACGACAACGCGATAGCGCTGCTGGAGGTTGCCCCGGACGACCAGGCACGCATATGCCTCAGAGTGAGCCAGCAAGAAACTTCCGGGGCATGGCTCAAGGCTCTGCCACTGGCGACTCTCAGTCTTCGCCTGGACAATGAGGTCATCAGGATGGTGGGTCTCAGGTTCAATCTGACTCTCTGCGAGCCCCATCTGTGTCTCTGTGGGGCCCAGCTGGACGCCAGAGGACACATGGGTTCGCCTGCCAGAGAAGTGTTAGCAGGCATCCCAGACATGGGCTCCTCAATAACGTCATCTGGCGAGCCATGCAGCGGGCACAGGTCCCGTCCGTCAAGGAGCCAACCGGCTTCATCCCCCAAAGTGACGTGAGGCCCGACGAAGTCTCTTCGAGTCCCTGTACGCGTGGCCGCTGCCTCGCACGGGATGTGACAGAACCAGACACGCTGGCGCAGTCTCATGTGCAGGCGACGGCGATAAGCGCAAAGCAGCGGCGCAAAGTTGGAGGCGTCTAAGTCGTCAAGTACTCGACCATCTCGAACACACACGCCTTTGTCCCGCTTGCATCTGAAATGCTACGAGCGTGGATGGAAAAGGCAAGGGAATTTGTGGCTGAGGAGTGGAGGCACATGACGGCAGTCACAGGGGACAGCAGGGAGACCGCCTACCTCAAGGAACGGCTCTCCATCACCATCCAGCGAGGGAACGCTCTCTCCATATGGGGTACCCTCGGCCTCAACGCACCAGTGAACTGATAGCTTTAGCCCCTCAATGTCCTGTGGATCTACGTTTGATTTGCTAGCTTAGATGGTTTGGCGAAAGGTCACATGGATTGCAATGAATAACCTCATATGTTTTGAAGTCTTTATGGTATTAATATTTAAATTTAGGTATTGTATCAGTTTAATTTCCTCTGTGTTGGCAACTGAATGTGACTATATTGCATAACAGTGGAAATTAGTTACTTGGTTCCAACAATGGCTTACTGGGAAAAAGCTTATTGAGCTTATATTGATCCCTTAGTATTACTCAGGTACCGGTGAGGAAAGGGGTAAACTGGAGGGTTGAGCAAGGGGTGGGGTTGGGCGGGGTGTGGAGCAGTGAATGATCCAGGGGGGTGCGGCGGGTGGCACAGGGGGGGAGAGCAGGGGTGGAATTCTGGGTGGGGTGGGCGTGAGGTGGCGATGAAGCTAGAGTGGAGCGCAGGGGTAGAGTGGTGGAGGGGCAAGGAGTAGAGAGTGGGGGGTTAGAGCGCGTGAACGGGATATACCTTCTTGAGGGAGAAGGATGCGGTCTGCCCGCCGCAAACCTCCTTGACAGGCATGCGTTTGCGGTGGATGCTCTTGATGACGAGGGGCTGGAACTGACCAATCAGGTCGGGCCCCAGCAGCAGTGTGTCGCCCAGTTTTATGTGCCCCTTGAGTGTCGTGCCCGACACCACTGTCCCCACCCCCTGCAGCATACCACACCGCCACAATGATAAACTCAAACAAACAGTAACCGGTAATACCGGAACCGGTGGTTATCAGAAGTTGTTCTCATACAGCAATGTTAGTCTTCTATGTAACATTACCTTCAAAACAAAGTACAATATAATCCTTCAGTATATATTTTAAGAATTCACAATCGTATATCTTTTCACATATTACGCGTTCGTGGATCTGGAAAAGGCTTTTGATGGAATGCCAAGAGGTTGTAAGATGGGCGCTGAGAAAGTTGGGGGTTGAGGAATGGCCCGAGAAGACGGCGACCCTGCGGAAAACATGGGAGAGGAGGCTGGCCGTTCCCTGAGACAATGGGGAGTGGGACTTCGAGCCCGACGTCACGGAGCTGAAGGGGGGTCGAGAACTACAAGGAATGACTAATCAGGGCAGTGATGGCAATGTACTTTGACACAAAGACATCCGTGAAAACACATGATGGACTAAGTGATCGATTTGAGGTGAAGGTTGACTACATCAGGGATCAGTGTTGAGCCCGCTGTTGTTTGTAGCTGTGATGGAAGTTACTGATGGGTCGGTATACCGGAAGTCGGTATACCAAATCATTGACTCGGTATATAGATACTGAACCGAATTCAAGCTACACCGAATCTGAATTCGATATATACTGAATTCAATGCCGCATTGAATTCGGTATGCAAATCGGTATATGCCGACATCAGAATCGGTTTTGAGATCGACATTGCAGTCAAATGGGATTTTAACCTAGGCCTATTTCAAGCGCATTGAAAGTAACTTTTATAAATCGATTAATATTTTAGAAGGGGTGCACAACTTTTAGCAAAAAATGTATTGTAGGGATCAAACTGAACACGGGGAAGGATTTTATGATGACATCTGAATTTCGTGCACCCAGAGGGTGCCACCAAAACGAAAAGGAACCTTTTATGTAAACTCTGAACGACACATGGTAAAAATTTATATTTGATTTAGAATCGTCGACTGGGGTCAGTTTCAGATTTTCCAAAAATGGTACCTTTTTCGTTTTGGTAGCATCCCGCAGGTGCACAAAATTCAGATGTCATCATAAAACCCTTAACCGAGTGCAGTCTAATCCCTTGAATATATATTTTACAAAAAGTTGTACAGTCCTTCCAAAATATTCATTGATTTATACAAGTCACTTTGAATGTGTTTGAAATACGCATAGGTTAAATTCCTATGACTTCTCACAAACTTTCAAAGTTGTTTTGACCGACTACCTGCTGACAGAATTGAACCAAATTTTATTCCAATTACCTCTAGACGTCAGTCGGCCATTCCAAATAAAATACATTTTTTAAAATACAAAACGTTGTGCACCCCTTCTGAAATATTCATCGATTTAGTTATTTTCGGTGCGTTTGAAAGAGACCTAGGTTAAAACCCCATTTGACTTCTCACAAAACTTTCAAAGCTGTTTTTACCCATATCCTGCTGACAGAATTTAACCATATTTTATCCTAATTACCCCTAGACCCCAGGCGACGATTCTGCATCAAATTAAAATTTTAACCATGTGTTTTTACCATATTTGACAAAAATGGTACCTTTGTTTTGGCTTTTACCTCTTAAGCCGTTATGAAAGTCACCAAGTCGTTATACCCATAACAAATTTCCAAATTCGGTATATCGAAATCGATACGGAATTCCCCAATTTGATATACCGATAGCGATACCAAATTTCTCAATTCGATATACCAAAACGATTTCAAATTCGATATACCAATACCAAATTCCAGAATTCGGTATACTGATACTGAGGCTTTTGCCGCCCTAAAATACCGATACCAAACCGAATTCAAACTCTCATAAGAAACCATCACTAATGGAAGCGATTACCAATCAGACAAGATCTGGGTTACCACGGGAGTTACAGTACGCGGATGATTTAGTGTTCATTGCAAAGAGCGAGGAAGAATTGAAGGACAACATTTGTAGGTGGAAAGCATGTATGGAGGCAAAAGGAATAAGAGTAAATACAGAGAAGACGAAAGTTATAAAAGTGGTTGTGGAGACGGAACGGTGGAGAAATATGGGAAGTGGCCATGTGGAGTCTGTGGAAAGGGGATTGGCGCAAATTCAATTACATGCACAAAATGCCTAGTTGGACGCATCAGAGATGTAGTGGCATAGAAGGTAAATAAGCTAATTTAAAGACAGCATTTGTGTGCAGAACGTGTCTGTCAGGTCAAGTCGTCCAGATGGGTGTAAAAGAAGCGAAAGTAGGGGAGTGCACAGTTGAAAGAGTAGGAAAATTTTGCTATCTAGGTGATATGATTAACGCCAATGAAGGTGTAGAATCTGCCTCGGTGATGAGGACTAGATACGCGTGGGGAAAGGTCCGAGAGCTCTCCCAAATTCTAAGTGAAAAGTATATATCGCTGAAACTGAAAAGAAGGGTATATGAAGTGTGTAAGAAGCACTATTATATATGGTAGTGAGACATGAACAATGAAGGCCGATCAAGAGGCGCGATTCGAGCAAACAGAGATGAGAATGGAGAGATGGATGAGCGGGGTGTCATTGAAAGAGAGGAAGTAAAGCGCCAATTTGAGAGCTAGAATGTGGTTGGAGGCAGTGGGGGAGGTGGTCAGAAGACACCGACTGAGATGACTGGGGCATGTTTTGACAAAGGAACCAGATGATTGGGTGCGAAAATGTATGGATTATGAGGTAGCAGGAAAGAGCCGTATAGGGAGACCGGAAACGACGTGGAAAAGCTTGACAGAGAAGGATATGAAAGCTAGAAAATTGAGACGTGAGAATGTGACGAATAGGATAAAGTGAAGGGAGGGTGTCCATGGCTGCAAATGACCTACCGCTGTGCAAACGAGGAATGCGGCCACAAAACGTGAGTGTGTGTGTGTGTCAGCGCTTCGTAGGGGCCAAGCAAAGAACCACTCTGCTTTGTATTCTTTGTTTCCCGATTTACAAGAACAAGAGATGTAATCCAGCAGATGATGAAGGTCACAGAGTCGTGAGCAGCATAGCACCAACAACCAAATCAGACTTTAATACATAAATGTCATTTCAACAAAGGAAGAGATCTAGCGGAGGGTGACGGTGAGCTGACCGGGACGGCGAAGGTCTCGTCGATCTGGAACTCAGCGGGCGCCGAGTACTGGCGCGGCATGCGCGTCGACAGCAGGTTGAGGAACATGCGCAGCAGGTCGAGGTTCTCGCCCGTCACGTTGGACACTTGGAATATAGGGCACATCCTGGGCACAACATGCAAACATGTAGGGCGCATCCTGGGAACAACACACAAACACGTAGGGCACATCCTGGCCACAACACACAAACACGTAGGGCACATCCTGGGCACAACACGCAAACAGCTACTACAAGAATCAGTTGAACTCTTTTGCTGGAGACTTGCGACAAACATGGAAATTGTTAAATAATATATTGCATAATCATAATATGAGCACTTCATTTGAAACATTAAAAAATAATGATGGATCAATTATGTATTACTGACTGTTCTCAAATAGTAATGCATTTTAATCAATTTTTTGTGAATGTCGGCGGCAAGCTAGGTAGTTGCATTCCTCCAGCCTCATGTAACACTAAAACGTATTTAAAGGGGTCCTAAATTCATTCTCAGTGTACAGAGTGCGGCATAAAAAAAACCCCCTAGCAAATTCGCGATAACTCGGCCAAAAGTAAATATATTTGCTTGAAATTTTCAGGGATTGCAGCTGAGATAATATGACACAAAGTCGCCAAATTTCAAACGAAAACATTAATGCATTCAAAAGTTATCAGAGTTCTTGCAAAAAAATCGAAAAATGAAATCAACCACACGTTAAAGCGGCTAGAGTCTTTGACGTTACAAAATAGCGTCTCAGTAACGGAGCACTTTGATTCCCTTTGAATAATTTGGTAGCCCTGAAAAGGGTCGATTTTCGCTGCCTAACTAAAGCTGAAGTTCAAAGTGGCCGCCGTCTGCGCTGATGCAGGCCTTGAGCCTTTTCCTAAAGGCAAGGACAGCTTTGTCGATTGGTGACTGCGGCAAGTCAGTCCAGATCGCCTTCAGTACCGTCTTGAGTTCTGCCTTGTCCTTTGGCTTTGGCCATTGAGTCCGGTACCTTTCAAGCATCGCTGCCCAGACATGATAGTCAAGCGGATTTAGATCTGGAGAGTTCGGAGGCCATTCATCTTTGTTGATGAAGTCTTGGCAG
>JAQIWG010006017.1:0-13802 GCA_034695025.1 Chamaedrilus cognettii | reverse complement strand
ACAGAAGCGGTCCAAGGACTGAACCTTGGGGGACACCGGAGTGCACGACGCGAGTTGTCGAAAGGTCGTTGTGACACTTGACGAACTGTGTGCGCTCCGCGAGGTAGGATCGTAGCCAGGCTGTGACCGGCTGATCGAGGCCGAAGTTACAAGACAGCCTTTCCAGCAGGATCACGTGATCCACGCAGTCAAAGGCAGCGCTGAGGTCGAGCATCGCAATCAGAGATCATTATGTTCATTATGTTCATATTTATGTATGCGGACAGGAATGCCTTGAGAATGTCCCTGACATTGTAAATAAATTATCGTGTCGCTATATTTCCTTGGCTCGCTCCTACTAATATTTGTTATCGCATTACAGAACGATTGTCTTGTATTCTGACTGAAGCGTTTTCAAATTGCATCTTTTTCCAATAGTGCACAGTAATTGAAAAAACCAGATTATCCAAAAATTCACAAACTATTGGTTTGAGCATGCATCGCATGCATCAGTGTGTGTGGCTGGTATTACTCTTAATACTTAATCCATAAACTATTGACACCTTATGTTAATTTAATACAATTCAGTCGGAGCCAACCTGTAAAACGCTGAATTTTTGCTGCATGCAATTTTGGCGGTTTTGTCGTTCAGAAATTTGGCTGCACTAAATTTTCGCATTTTTGAGGACTGCCCATTATATTTTATTTTATGCAGCGCGACTTCAGTGGGTTTCACCGATTCGCGAAATACAGCTAATGACACGCGCAAAAATTTACAGTAAATGCAGTATAATGGGTAATGTAGTAATGCAGTATAATATATTGAGTGTAAGTTAAGTGAGTGTGAGGTTTTATGGACTTGTATGGTAACTTGTTGAATAGTAAATGTATCATGCATTGTTACAATCAAATATACAAACGAACAGCTTGGATATTTATGTTCATTATTTTGTATAACTGAAAAGTGATTTAACAAGCTTTGCGAAGCAGCATACAGGCATCAAATTATAAAGATCACTCAAATTATATACAAAGGAATATATATAAAAACGGTCTTTCACACAAATCCACACAAATCTTAAAGCGATTGACTTTATTTGTTGGAAACTTTGAGAAAAATCTTAAGCGAACAATTCGTAGCGGGTACAGTATAAAAATATTCTGGTCCCATGTCCTGGCCATTTAGTATCATTCCTGCTAAATTATACAAGTAATAGGACTGTTTCACTTCATACAAAACAATTCTGACATAGAGCAGATTTAACAAAATAATTTAGTTCACCGCTACCACCAAGTCCTACTCTGCCTCACTTTTCATTCAAATATAATAACCGCGTTGTAGTCTAGTCCACCGCCAGTACAAAGTAATAGTATGCTTCACTGCTGACACAAAGCTGTAGACTGAGTCACTGCTTGCAGGAAATATTTAGAATTTCGTCACGGTGTTTCCGATACTCGACCATCATTTGGTTGGAATCGAGATTTCCGTCCAAAACCTAAAATAAGCCAAGAAAGCAGAATTTCTAAAATATTAATGATCCCACAGAAAAATAACAACTTGCTTGTATCAACACTGATTCGAAAATTCAATTTTGTTTAGATTGTGGTTGAAATAAGTCCGTGAATTTTCAAAAATAAAACGTTTCTTATGTCTATCAAGCGACACCAATTTAACATTTAGTAGCTAATCAAAAAATCAGCGTTAAAACTGTCGGACCAAAATCAAAGCAATGATCAAAATTGAGGCATGTGAGCATTCTTTACCCTTCTGAAAGAACCATAGCATTGATATATTATCGGTAAATTTTTGAATGGAAAATCCATCATATCTAGTAAAAATTTATATCATAAATTTAGCAGAAAGCCCAAGATAAAACATTATACATGTACACGACTTTACAATACTGTAACATCCAACTACATACTATGCTTTATTTAGTCAAGTAACGTCTGTCATATTTATACAGACCGCGCGTAATCAACTATTGAGATATAGAACAATAATTGAACTGACCAGTATAGAAGGAGGCACGACTGTGCTCTCGTTGATCTGATACAGCCAATCATCGTAGAGCTTGTTCAGAGATTCAAGATACTCCTGCCAACGATAAATAGCATACAATAACAAAAACGATCAGCGGAATAAAAACCAAAATTGTTACAGAATGCAGTAAAAAAAACATTTGCATGCTCGCATCACACCAACTTCCAGCATTCAGAGCAACAAGTTTACAGGCTTAAAAGAGTCAAATGTTAAAGTTCAAGTTCTGCAAGTTCTAATCTACATACCAGCGGAATGACCATCTCTTCAGCTCGACAGCGACGCTTGATTCGTTCGTAGCAAGTCTCTGGACTCGTTCGCAGATAAACTGGCAACAACCAAACAGTGCCATCCGTAGATTCAAATCTACAACTTACAAAATGCTATACTAACTAATATCAGTCTAGGCTTCTAAATCTCACAACTTGCAAGCATATTTGCAAATTGTACATTTGATAATGTCAATTTAATGTTAAAACATGCGTAGCGTTACGCCTGCTCCTTCTAAAACAGGCGTAGTGCAACTGCTCAGTCTTCAAAACTGCACATTGACCTACACCGTTGTAGTCAATTTCACGCGTCATGCTATGCCTGTCCGTTTAAAATTAGGCGTACAATTTACATTTAATTATTATTATTTGCGTTCTACACCTGAGCAGAACTAAACCCAGGTTATAAAGCGAAGATGAATATAGGAGTTATTACCAATGAGATCGAGCTGACAGTTATTTGAGGCAACGATCCAATCAAACCATTCGCGCAGTACGCTATACTCCACATCCGCCATCTTACCACTGCACAGTACAACACACACGACACCCGCTGTATATAGATAAGCTTAACCAGCATGGTCTCAAGACATTCCTATTATTTAATTTTAAAACAATATTTCAATGTTATGGCTGTTCCTTACTCTAGGCCATTCATGAGAAGTAGGCGTAGTAGCAAAACCACATTTAAAGAGCAAATACATTTTGTTAATAATTAATTAATGTTAATAAACATTTGTAAAGATTGATTAAGTATCGATCGCATTCACAAGTGTTCTTAAAATTCCAACAAAGATCTAACCGACAGCAAATAAGATACTCTACTAAATTATTTCCGACAAAAGCAATACGGAGTATTGAGAACTCATTTCTACTCCGGTGAGATCGATCGTAAGTGTAGTAACTCTTCACACAGTTCACAAGAAGACAACTATGATCAGAGTACCTCAGACGCATGTTCTCCACGAAGCAATAGAGCGCACTGAATATAGACCTCTCCATCAACTTGACAGGCTCCTTCTGCGCCAGATATACAACAACATAGTGGACACAGCAATACAGCAGTGACAATGTAATTAGGCATGCAATCGTAATTAGTCTCAGTATTTAAAAGCATCAAAGGGGAACTTCAAGTGCAGTACAAAAGTGTACATAGAATACCACACAAATACAGCAACATACTAACAATAATTACGTACTGAGCGTTGTACATAAAACTTAAACAGCGTTACAGTTAGCAATTGACTCTAGCTGAGATCACGCTATTGCATAGAATACTGTGAAAGAGCCATCACCTGTGGAGCCAGATGGGTCTGGAGCATGGTGAGCTGTACGTAGGTCTGCAGTGCTAGGGACCAGCGTGCAGGGTCCGTGTACATCAAGCCAAGCGCGTTGTGACCGCGAACGTTGCGCCACCTATCCACGGGCTCAGGCCAAACCTGCAGGGCAGAGAGTGTACGCGTTCTGCGAGTCACGTACGTTCCACCGATACTTCTGTACTACTAAAGAAGTAGTCGCACACACAGCAGAATAGCAAACAGCATCACAAAATCATTGTTCGCTTTTATGTTAAAAGAGCAACATTAATGCTATCAAATTTAAAATGTTAATTACAATAAAGCAAACAAAAATAATATGAATTTGGCAAAAACGGTGAATTTAGCATAATAGTTAGCAAAATTTTCTTAGTGTGACAAACTATACTCACATGTAAAATTATTAGGGAACTTACATGGACTCCAGGGGTTCGGGCAAAGTAGTCGAGAAGCTTGGTCTTGCCACTCGCAATATTGCCCTCTATTGAAACCTGCAGCCATTACAATAAAATTTACCAACATTTAGGGCCGGTTTTTCCAACACGGATTTAATGATGGTTCAGGATTTAACCCACCATTTTGCATACGCTAAATCCTGAACCACCGTTTAATCTGTGTTGGAAAAACTGGCCCTTAAAATCCAACACATTATTTCATTTAAAAGAGGCCAGCTGATCTACAATGCTGCAATCAACAAAATCTCCAATTAAACAATTAATTAAAATCATATAACAATTTTTGAGTCAGCTAAATCAATAAGCATTTTACAGATGCTTACAATCAAATGATATTTACATAATAGCATGCACAATATTCATACAACACACACACACGTGCCGCAAACCCTTGTTGGTTCCCTTTTTACCAGCCGTTACGGGCAGATATTGCTGTCTCTCCAATGCTATAGCATTCAAGTCCTAGCTCACCGTGAAAGGCCTCTCAATTGAAGATGTAGAGCCATGTCGGTTGCACGCTGTTTCTGAAATCACAACCAAATTCTGCAATGTAATGTATCAAAATTTAGGCCAAGGTAGCACTAGTCAACCTTTGAAACAATGTTTTAAAAAGGCATTTCTGGGCGTCAATTTGTCAAAATGAACTTTCAAAAATATTGATGCATATAAATAATATAACACTAACACAGCAGTTCTATTATTAAAATTTAAACAAATAATCGAATGAAAAGAAAATTAGGCCTACAAGGAGCAAGTGCAAACCAAATTTCGCTTACTACACGCGTTTTGCATCATTGAGCCAAACTGCAGATTACTCGACCGTCCCACTTTTAAAAGCTGAATCAATTGAATAGCCATTATATTTGGGCGCTGTGTGGCAACTTGATACAAATTTTCTGCTGCCTAATTAGGGAAGGAATCCATTTCATAATAAGTTGCATAATATTTTAACGTTGCATTTTCTTTATTTATTTGCGCTTATTTTGGTTTCGCTTTGTTTACATGAGTCATAGATTGGGGACAACTAGGTTGATAACCAATCAGATTCGTTCATGCTTTCAGATTCATTCCCGCAAAAAAATGTTGCAATTTTTAATGCCAAAAAATTGAAAATAAGTATGTAAAAAATCCTCAGAGAGAATGAAGATATGATAAAGATACGACAAATGGGTTCTTCAAAATTAATTATCCTCAAAACTAAAATTCTTAAGCTGCAAAATTTCGAAAGAAAGCAATGCTATTATTTTAACATTGAATGCTGAGCCATATTGACAATAAAACACTCCCTAGACTGTTATCGGTTTCGCTTTGATTTCGCTTTGCCTATTGTCGCTTTGCCATTGGTCACAACCGCGTATTGACAAAAGATCTCGTCGACATCTCGCGGTCTGGTCACGACTAGAAGCGCAGCAAAATATGATGCTTTACATTAGAGCAGAAATATGGGGAAAACGTGGTTCCTACTTTTAAAGGGTTAATTTTAGAGTTGAAGTTACGATCTCGTTATTTTTATGGTTAGGGTCAGGGTTATGGTTTGAGGTCACGGTTCAGATTGGGTTTAAAACATATAAGTTTTGCTGCATAACTAACGGTGAGTATCAGTATTTTGTGATGCCAACCGATGATTGGTCGTGAAAAAGTTTCCTTGTAGATCAATCTGTAATAATTTATGATCGTGCTATCATGGGCGTGAGACATTCCACTTTGTAAAAAAATTGATTAAAATTAATTCCTAAATTATTTTCGAACCTCCGTTAGGCGCCTAATTATCCGATCTCTCGCCTAACTACAAGGATTACCTGTCCGGCACCGGATGCAGTAAGGTCAGGGGTCATAGGGGGCGTGATCACCCCACGCCACGCGTTGTTGGTGGCGTGTCAGTGCTATTTATAGCCGCTCACGCGGCGTGGCCAGTGCTCGAGCACCAAGCAGTTAGGATGAATAGGATTTTTGTAGATTGATAGTTCGTTACGTTACTATGGTAACGCTATGGTAAGGTGATAAGGATTAAATTAGGGACTTGTTCATAGGTTATTTATCTGAGACTTGTTTATTTAATCAGTATTCTATTATAAATGATAATCATAGCTTGTTACCAGTACAAGTTGTATATTTTTTGAATTTTAATAAAACGAAGAAGGAACCTGGAAAGGGGTTTGGCTTACCATCTGGTGAATTTATGTTCATAGGACAAAGGCTATTGATGCTTATAGGATCAAATAAAGCTGTAAATGCTTGTATTAAATCCTAGAATGATTCTTAATTGTGTGTCTATCAGTATCTAAACGTTAACCTTAATCCCAACATGAGCATATGCGGTTATGTAATATAATCGGCTAACTATTTTGTATGAATACTATTTTAAATGAATATTTGGTACTTGAGAGTTTCAAATATGAACTGCGTCTGACGGTCAAATATGTGTGCAATTACCACAGTGACTAAAATGTTAATTTTTTGCTGGCGGCCGGAGGTCGAATCTAAAGTAATGAGTAGGACTGTAGAGTGCAGTAGTGATTAATAGGGTCTGTGGAGTGGTGGGATGACTGAGGGACTATGGAGATACTTTGACCTTGCTTAAGGTCAATAGCTAGTAAGAGGCTGTCACGGCAGAGCAGAACTAGAAACTATAGACATCAAGTATTGTGTTTTTGATGGGTTGCAGTCAGTTGTGGTGAAGGAAGGGGATTTGTAGTTTAAGTATTGTGTGCAGCACAAAGACTATAATTATACAGGCCAGTTCTGTGCAAGAGAGCCGGCTCAGAGGCCCTTCTTCAGTCACCATTTGCAACTCGCCGAGGAGCTCTGGGCTGCAAGTCAATTCTTTGTTCCACGGCTTAAGCAGGAAGCTATTGTGGGGAGGGGGAGTTGTTTGAAGCGCAAGATAAAGAAGCGTAAGAAATAAAAGAAGCGAACTTGGAATAGCCTATGTTTAGTTTTAACTGCAATATGTACATCATTATTATCCCCAGATTCAATCAATTATTGCGCGCCGCTGCAGTTAACACAAGGTCACAGACACTTATAAGTTTGCCTCAGCGCTTCTGTAATCTCAAGTGGTGCTTGTTGCTATTGGCTGACTCAATGGGTGGGCAACTCCGGTGCTTATCGCTGATAGGTCAACGTTAGGATGCTCTGTAGGCCTGAATATTCTGTAATGATATTTAGTGTGTTGTGTAGTGTAGTACGGTATCGGTGTCTAAGCGCGTGTGTGGCGTGAGGTGGTTTTATCCTTCTAGAGATCTATACACATGGCTGCAGGGTGGGCTCTGTTTTATTTAAAAGTGATACGAAGCATGTGATTCCTTCGCAGTGCATTATAAATCTGGATCAGTATCAGTTGTACTGTATAAACCCCCCCCATTAGTTGATCTGCTGCTAAATACCGGTGAGATTTACCTGGAACCTACTTGTTGGGTGCTCATTGTTGAGAATGAAAATGTCAACATGGCTCTCAATTTGTATCATATTTCTGACTCTGTGTTTGTCATGGCAGTGGTTTAAAGCATTTCATCCAAATCTATTTTTCTGAAGTAAAACTTTCAAATCCTTTATGTTTTTATAGTTAGAGTTTTCAAACCATAGTATTTCAGTAGGCCCCTATAGTGTTGTAAGCATGGTGTTATTTAATATAGACTATATATTTTGTAGTATAGGTTGATAAAGTATGGTGTTAAAGCATGATCTCGTGAGTTTTAAATCTATGCTGAATTTTTTTTATTCTTGCAAATTTTCTTTATCTATTTCGTGATTGCTTTGCATCAAACACTAGAATATTTATTTTAGATGACATTTTAGATATTAGAAAAACAACTTTAAGTTTGATGTTTTTTGACCTTGTTGCATGTACATTTATTGCTTTCAACTATGCATTGTACAGGATTGAGTTATAGAGCCAGAATAATCTGCAGCTGGTGACTATTGACGATATCTTTGACAAGCAATCCCAGCTCAGCGTCTGTGAAAATTGTGCGACAGAGACAAGATTCAAATAATCAGATTAAAGGAAGGAGCGGAAATATCTGAATTTCTAAATTGGAATCAATTTGGTCGAGTTGGACTTGGAAGAGTTGTGTGCAAGAAGTTTAAATTGTGAAGATGAAACCACGTCAAAATGAAGACTCTGGGTGAGTTCAAGTTTTGACTGTTGTCTAGTTACCGTAGAGCATATAACGAGATCATTCAATAGTCATTGTTTAGCGTTAATCTAACCCTTAGTCGGATATTTTAGTTGAAATTATCTTTGCGACTGCGACTTTTTGACTATGCTTAGCAAAGCCTCCACTCCAGCCTCCTCGACGCGCAGCAAGCCTCGACGAGTCTGTCGAGGCCTTTGAAGCCTTTTTCATCATTTTGTATAATGTACGACATATAGACTGCGAATACGGTATATTCTACTAGAGTGAAAAATTCATTTAAAAAATGAAAGGTCATATTTTTTTGGTTGCGCAGTGAAGAACACACAAGTAACATGCTGACACAGGCCTGGGATCTAAGAGTCCAGCCTTTGATTAATTGAGTTCAAAATTCGGCTTACAGTTGCGCCACGCTTGGTGCCATGCCTACTTTACGCTATTTTTGTAATTACAAAATACACTAAAGATTACACTATCAGTGTAAATTCATAGGGCAACATTCAAGAATTTTTGACCAGAAGCAAAGGTTGGATGCTGTATTTTTCTTATACGCGCTCGCTGGCTCTGGTGATTGGTCTGGATGGGTCTGGATTTTATTCTTATATTTATTTCATTTTATTTGTATTTTTTGCATGTTTTTTAGATGCTTTAAAACTCGATCAAATTTACGAGTGGGCTAAATAATGGGTGTGACTAATAGTTATATTTGACGACAGATATTTACAATACTTGTTACGCAATTTGCTTTTCTTCTTCTTTTTATGCGTGATTATGTGTTCCGTTACGAAAATATGACTTTCGCTGTAAATAAGTCTTCGGCTAGATGAAGCCTTCATCTTTCTCTGGGGGCTTACGATTGACAATGATTGAATTAATATATAATTATGTTCATTACAAATAAAAGATACACTGCTGGAGGGTGCTCGGGGCACAATTAATTTTGTGATTTTGTGCTTTCTCTTTAACATGGCTAAATGTTTATTTGACTGGAACTCGATTGCTTTTTACAAAACTAGAGATAGCTTGCGACACCTTCACCGACCCGCTATTGTAGACAAAAAACTAGTAATGCCAGTGCCGGGTATTTATCGCTAGATTTAGGTATGTTCTGGTGATTGAGGGATCTGATTTTTAGCGCAGTACCCATATCCGAGTACGTTTTTTTTATAAAATGGCGTATTTTATAACGCGAGGTGGGTATTTTTTGTCCAAAATGCAATCTATTTATATTTTTGGCCAAGATACCCAGAATATAGGGATATTTTATTTTGGTCCAATGGTATCGCTGCGTAAAACGTGCATAATATTGTTACCGTTCCGCACCATTAATTATCTCAGCCTTTGTGTGTGGTGCGCCATCTGCGCCGATTTGAAGTAGTTCTGAATGGCTAATTAATAAACATTGATCAATTTATTATATCTTAACCTTGATCAGTTTGGACCACACCATTGGTGTGTATATAAGCAGGCATTGACTGGGCGGTCTAACCCGATATTGTAGAATCAGTCTTCAATTCTTTTGGATCTGTTGCGATAGCCAGCTATGGCTATTGAATGTGTGATTATAAATTATGATGGGTTTGATATCATGATATGAAATCTTTCAATTCTTCAGTGCCAGATCTACTACATGTCATTTGATCTATTGTGTGTAGTAGGCTGATAGAAATATGGTTTCATCATCAGATCGTGTCCCTTATTTCTGACTACTTACACGCTGGTCTAACTTGCATCTTGTAGCCTGATAAGTCTGAAAGTGATGGACTAGTGGAACTTGGGTTGTTTATGGTGTGATCTATCTCCAGCATTAATTAATGAGGTCATTCTTTGTTTCTTGGATGGTCTAGATCGGTGCAGTTTGTTGGCTGATTATTGATAAATTCACAGGTCAGTGACAGATAAGCTTGAGAAACACTGGTGTAGGGTAAATCTATAGGTCACACTATAGTCTGGCTATCATTGCTTATTAGACTCAGGCGGTTATTATATGGTTTATTCACTATATATATGGTGTATTCACCACATATGGTGTATGTATACACCATATATATGTTGTATAGTATACACCATGTGGTGTATTCACCATATATAGTGTATGTATACACCATATATATGGTGTATATATACACCATATATATGTTTAGTATACACCATGTGGTGTGTTCACCATATATATGGGGTATGTATACACCATATATATGTTGTATAGTATACACCATGTGGTGTATTCACCATATATATGGTGTATTTGCCATATATATGGTGTATAGTATGCATCATGTGGTGTATGCACCATATATATGGTGAATACATCATATACCGCCTTATACTCAGACGGTGGCGTGATCAACTTGCATCACTGCTGGTCAAGATGCTAAATAGAAGCACTTGTACCGATACTGTTTCTGAGAGCTTGTGCAAGTGCTGTTTTCGCATAAGAAATTTCATTCAGTTTGAAGTCCTCAGTGTAGGCCTTGGACCTCTTGTGATTGGGCCAAACAAGTGTCATTTAATTTGATTATATTGTAAGTGATGTTTCTTTCTGCATTGACATTGGTCAGAGGTGGTCAAGATTTTATTAGGGAGGGTAGAACTCCCCAAAACCCCTCCAACATCATCATCTATCTTCTTCATTGATCAAAGGTGATCGACATTTTATTAGGGAGGGTAGAACGTCCCCCAACCTCTCCAACACATCCCACCGTTTATCCAGAATCAGTCAGACAGTATTGTTATTTGTTATTCAGATGCACCATGTGTGGTCAATGACCAATATATAATAGTGAATGGACCACCTAATGGTTTCATGCAAGATTGTGCTAGACCGTCCGCTGCGACCTCTGTAAGCGACTGCATTGGAGTGTCCTTGGTTTGAATAACAGGCTACACAATCAGTGTAGCCTGAAAGATTTTCTGATTACAGTAGGCCACCCAGTACATGTGCTTGAAGCTGACACCTTCAGCTGGAACTTACTAGACCCAGAATTAGCCTGATAATGGTGACACTTGATGTTACATGGAAAATGTCTGTAGGCATTAACATGACCTGCTCTGAGTATTAGAGCCCTAGAAAAGCCCTCACGCTATCGCACTTCACCATGTAAGGCTTGTAAGCCCTACAGCTCATATATACAAAATATGCAAATATATTATACCTTCTTCGGCAACATTCTTTGAAAATCAGGGGAAAATTCATTTGTAGCCACGAGAATGTGTGAAACATGAGATGTACGGTACCCGATTTGGGTACCTTTTTTGAGACTACGTTGTGCATTTATTATGTTTTACGCGGTTAGTGCAAATTAATAATAATAAATAATAATAATAATGGGCTTACGGTTCTTTTCAGCGTCTAATGACGTCATCGGGGACCTCCCGATTTAAATTGCAAGCGTTAAAATAATTATGATCAGATTTGACGCGCGCGTGTGAATGTTCTGTGTCTAGCGTGAGCGCAGCGGGGGAACAGCGCGCCAACGGCTCCTGCAACGGCTGTGACAACGGCAGCAGCGACGGCAGTGCCGATGAGGAGGCCCCTCTCATCTCCGGCAAGAACGGCAGGATTGATGCGGGCGCTGGCAGGCGCGGCAAGCTGGCGCAGAGAGGCCGCGGCAAGCCGGGATCGGCGGCAACTGGTAGGCTTCTCTTATTTGTTGTTGCGTTTTAACGCTTGCCTATTTCACTTTATTTCTTATTCTGTGCACAAAGGTGGATGCGCTGTGTGTAAATAAATACGCTACATGTAAATGATTGCACTGTGATTAGGTCCGGATGTGGTGGTTCCCGCGGACACCGTGCTAGCCTGGGAGGCGAGCGCCCCGGTCCGGCTGCGTCTGAGCGCGGAGGGTCCCAACGCGGTCAAACCGCTCTCCATCATGAGCGTCTTTGAGCAGACTGTGCGTGACTTTTCCGACACACCCGCTCTCGGTACGCACTCGCATTTGTCACAACAAACACTAGACGCTTTCGCCCCCTGCAAGCCGGGGAACAAAGAATTGGCTTGCAGTCCAGAGCTCCCCAGGCGAGTTGTAAGAGGCGACTAAAGAAGGGGGAGCGGTTCTGTGCCAGCTCTCTTGCACAGAACCGGACTGTATATAGCCCTTGTGTGCTACGCACGGTCTCTAAACCACAAAAAAAACAAAAACAAAAAGCTAGATCGTTTTACTATCGATATACATTACTTTGCATTTGGAATCATTTGCGTTTTACACAGAGCGTCTAATCTCTGAAGATAGCGTTTGTGAGAAAAAAAAGTTCAATTTAATTTTTAATTTTTTAGTTTTAATTTGTCTCGGACTACTTCTTTGGATGCCAAATTTAACAGATTTTAGACTCTCTGTATTTATTATGTGGTATGCTATTGTGAATGGTTTCAGCTTTCAAGGAGGAGGGTGAGGATAGATGGCAGACCATGAATTACTCTGAGTACTACGACATAGTCTGGCTCGCAGCCAAGGCATTCATTAAGGTAAGCATCGTCCAGGATAATTAATTATTCTGGTTGGCAGCAGTTAGGGCATCCGGCCGCAAAAATCCAGCTCAATATAAACTTCTAACCCGTGTTGACACGGACACGGCGCTACAGGCTTGCTTGTAATGCACGTCGAATAATGGTTATTAGAATGGACATTGAAAGCGATGATTTTTATTTATTTTTTATGTAGTCTCGACTAGACGCCTCAATTTTATATATATTTGCTTGTATCCTGGCAAATCGTAAAAGGCGACGAAAGAAAGGGGAGCGGTCTGTGCGTGACCCTCCGCATAGAACCGGACTGCATATAGTCTTTGTTGCTACACACGGTTCTGTCCCCAAAATACAAAAAACAGAAACAAAGTATTCTGGTCGTTGATCAAGTAATAAACCTAATAACGTGCAACTCATGCGTATTCTAATGCGTCGGATAAAGATCTACAAAGGCTGTGTGTATATTTTCAGCTTGGTCTGGAAATGTACCATGGAGTGGGGCTGGTCGGGTTCAACTCTGCTGAGTGGTTTATATCCGACCTCGGGTGTATATTTGCTGGCGGGCTCGCGACCGGCGTCTACACGACCAACTCCGCCGAGGCGTGTCGCTACGTCATCAACAGGTCAGCACGCTTGTTTCAGTTCTTTCTCTTGTGTTTTTTTGTTAGAAAATCCATATTACTTGAGGGCCTTCTTTTTTGTTGAGAATCAAGTTATGTGAACTAGAAACAGGTGTCAGTCGGCGTAGGCTGGAAGTTTCTGTTCCTCTCGTTCTTGCTTTTCATGAATTGTATTACATCGAGAAACAGCAATGCGGGCATCTATCGATGAAAAGCATGAAGCGATAAGGGCAAATAACGCACAGATAATGAGAAGAGGGAATCACCCCCGAGACCAGCAGCTAGCAACACTTGTGCGTTCGACAGCCTTGCAGAAGGGCCTTGTAAAATTTTAGCCTTAATGAATAGACCTACTTAATGAACAACAATTATAATAAAGATAATAATAGTCATACGTTGTGACATCTATTGTAACGCATAACAGGCAGCCTGTGACGCATTACAGGCAGCCTGTGACGCATTACAGGCAGCCTGTGACGCATTACAGGCAGCCTGTGACGCATTACAGGCAGCCTGTG
>JAQIWG010006016.1:0-13803 GCA_034695025.1 Chamaedrilus cognettii | reverse complement strand
TCAAATTATCTCAGCTACAATCCCTGAAAAGATGAAGCAAAAATATCAATTTTTGGCTGAGTTATCGCGAATCTGCTTGGGAGTTGTTCTTTTTGCTGCACCCTGTATATTTGACTTGACCTCAATTCATACCATTCAGTATTTAATTAATTTAAGTGAAATTTTGGCAACATAATCAAACTACAGATTCAGTAAGGTCTTTATATCGGCCGCTTATATTATGGTCAAATAAATTTGACTTGACCTCAATTCAAATGCAATACAACCGAAAGCTCTCAATTAAATGATCTATCTCCGCAACCACCATCACAAAACAAAAAAACTATTAAAACGTTTCACGATCTAAAGGGCCATTAATTGGAGACACCGACGTTATCGATGAGTTCCCTGTTGACACACTTGGGCAGGTTGTTGAGATACACCTCCAGCAACGCCTTCATCGACCCACCGGCCTCCGTCTCGTCCTCTACGCACACAGCAGTGCTCAGCTGTCTAGCACGTCGACAGCATTCGTCATGTTTTGAAAAGACGTGCTCATTGATATGATGGAACGACTGTACATAGTTTTGGCTCGACAGCACTGGCCTTCATTCTTTGATATATTGAAGATTTTTTGTCCAAAATACACAAATTAATAATCCACTTAATAAGTGTCTTAATATTAATGTCCAATTATCCGTGTCACCATAGACAACAAGATTCATCAGAGCAAAAACTCTGAGGCCCCCACCAAAATTTAAAGAGATACAAATGATTATCGCATAACATAGTCCAACAAAATCAATTTTCATGCAGGATTTGGTTTTAAATAGGAGCTCAAGGACAGCGTGTAGTAATGATTATTCCGTTCAGTGCCTCAAAAAAAGAAAAAACCGCTTCTCTTCATCAGTCGCCAATTACGACTCGCGTGGGGAGCTCTGAGCCACATACCACAGTATTTTCTCAGTTTACAGTGGATTTTAATACAGCGGAAGCGGCGAATCACAATCAGCAATCCCAAACCTTCAATCTCCGGATGCACTGCAGTGATATCATACTCCACCTCCTCCTCATGCTTAGACTTAGCACCCGGCTGTGACTCGGGTTTCTCCCCCGTTAAGGCCGGGGTCGGGCCAGCGGCGGGTTTAACCTTGGTGACCCCAGACGGAGGCAGCTCTGGTAACTTCTCCCCCTCAACCGGTGACGCCAGCTCAGCAAGGTCCTCAATCTCAAGCCCATCAAAGTCTGCACGTCAGGCAGCACGCAGAAAGTTGTCAACACCTTAAATGGGATAAGGTTAAATTAGTGGAGTTTATTTTGAGATTTTACGATCATGCGCAGGAACAAAGACAAATACAGTCCAGAAAACCACCTCCCTCTTAAAACCGCCCCCCTCTTCTTTTGTCACCTTTGCGACTCACCAGGAGGCGATCTATGGGCTGCAGTCTTGTCATCTTTTTGCTAACCTGCAGACGATATTAATAATGAACTAGAAATAAATTAGGCTAACTAAACTAACGGAGAGACAATGGCGGACACGATAGCTGGAAGAACTAGATAGGGTAGCATAGTTCACAAAAAAATTCAAATTAAGGTATTGAGTCAAAAAAGAACGACGCACGCTGCAAAAAAGTCAATGAGGCGTATAAAGAAGTGAATCTACAATTGAAAGAATGACAGGACTAACAAAAGAAAAAAGTCTGGCTAGACTGTTGAAGAATTAATGGAAAAACATATCTAGAAAATGCTAGACGAAGGAATATATTCTCTGAAAAATAAACAGAAGAAATTAAATTCATACTCTACACCCATACTTCACATGCTCTACAAATCAGCCAGAAATTAGAAGGAATTAATGTTTTTAAAAGATCTCTATTTACTGTCTCAAATGAGACAATAGTTTACCATCGTCGAGTGCAGCGGTAGGTTCTACCGGCAAAGTCGCACCGGCATGCTCGCTGTCCTTGTACAGAATCTGACAGAAAATAATCAATACTAAAAGTAGGACATACAAAATAGTTCACAATTTAAATCTCATGCCTTGCTACCTCAATTCTGTCAAGATAATGGTCAATTCATATACAATCTTGAACAAATTCAATATATGAATAAAATTGGTAAAAACTGAATGTTCAATTCAATCCTAAGCCTAATACCAGAATATTAATATTCACGTCATTGCATAAAATCGACTAGTAATGTAGGTTAATAAAAAACCTTAAAATTCTACCAATTTTTGCGTGCAAAGTCTATTTTAAGCGCCATATATGCCAATAATAACTCAGTATGATAGCGCGAAGCCTATTTTGAGGGCGCATGATAATAGTGACTAAAAGGAGACAAAACGAGAAACACGATGAACCCACCCCAGGTATGATAGCCTTGAGGTCAGGCAGCGACTCGTAAAACTGTCGCGTGTCCTCGTCTTCAAACAAACCGTCGACGTCTGTTGGACACTGTGAACGAAACACAATTACAACACAGTCCACGTACTGTTATATTTCTCGCTTCCATTTACTAAACCAAATGTCTATTCTCTGTGCCAAGAATTTGCAGAAATTAAGCTTTTTCAACCGCGTCTTCATATCATAACATATTGGTGCATAGCAAATGCAATTTTAAAGCATAAATACATACGCTAGGCTTACACAAATATGGTATCAAAATCAACAGCTGCATATTGTATAGTGTATTTAAAACTTACAAGAAGTTACATTTATACTAGCCACTGCTAGTAAAAATGTAACTTCTTGTATGTTTTATACTAGCAGTGGTATACTAGCAGTGGTATACTAGCAGTGGTATACTAGCAGTGGTTGTTTCTTTCATAATATGCCACTGCATATAAGAAAGAAACAACTGTGAAAAGAAATATTACACAAGCGTATAAAATTCAAACAATATAGCAAAACATGTAAAACCACTCACCTCTCCCATTCCCTTGACGGCATTGAACAGATTCAGACCAACTCCGTCTCCATCGACCTTCATCTCTGCACAAACAAAATAAACACAAAACTATGACACAAAAAAATTTGTGCTTAAATAATTTGAGACCATCCCTCATCAATAAAACAGAGACTGAATTAAACAAAGTTTTTAAAAAATGATCGGCTGAGGCAGTTCACTCCATAAAAATCAGGGGGCTTACGTCCCCTGATGACGTCATCAGACGCCTAAAGGGAACTGAAAATCATTATTATTACGCCCAGCCATCAACATATCAATATGTTTTCACAGTAAAGCAATCAAATAAATAAAAAAGAAATATTGAAAGAACAGAGAACTTCAGAAATTTGTCAATTTGCACAACATAAATAAAGGCCATTAATTAAAGCATCAAACCACTACTTAATTAAAATTCTAACGCCCCGCAAGCCGCGGAACAAAGAATTGGCTTGTAGCCAAGAGCTCCCCAAGTGAGTTGTAAAAGGCGACTAAAGAAGGGGAGCGGTTCTTTATTTGAGCCCGAGGCACCGGACCGGACTGGAATACTCTTCGTTTGTACACGAAGTCTTTAAGCTTTCAACAAATAAACCAAATAAATCAAATATACCACCTAAACTAAAACGCATATACAAAAGATGACAAACTGATTTATTAATGAGTGAAGAGGACACCAGATTACCTTCTTCAGGCACATCTGGGACATCCTCGTCCACCAGATCCTTACAGAAATAGCAACACTAAGATTAATATGACCAGCTCAAAATAAATAAACTGAATATAGCGGTTTGGCATTACGAGCTATTTTAATTCATCAAATTTGCTCGTATTACAACGCTGATTCGCATGCGAAGCATAATTCACATCCCTCATGAGCACAATTTCGGAGTAAAGAATTTTTTGATCGCATACTAGAGCTTCACTTTATTGAAGTAATAACTTGGGATACGATAGAACAATAGACCAGATTCAACCCGGAGTACAATCAGACCGTAATAATACATACCGCAAATATTCCACAGTTGGCAAACAGCTTCTGGAAGTTTGACTGGGTAGCTTCCAGTTTTTCCTTTCGTTCAGCCGTTAGCTCACCTTTTGTCTGTTAAACAACAAATATATATAATTATCAACAACTAGCGCTTATCTAAACATCAAGCATTAGAAGGAAGCTATCATTTGCGATTTGCTGAGCAAATTAATTTTTTTTCATTCCTACAAAGGACTACCATTTTGATGCGACACATAATGAACTAGATTTGTATCGTGTAAATGCAAGAATGTATATAAAAAATAAGACTTCTAGGACTTGGACGCGTTATATTTCTTCACAAGTAGCACAATTTTAAGCACTCAATACCCGCAGCGTTCATCAATTCTAATCCCTCTAGTATCCGCAGTACTTGTCAGTTCTAATCCCAACTGGTACTCACAGTATCAATCAATTCTAATCCCCCACTGGTCCCCGCAGTATAAATCAGTTCTAACCCTCCCCCCCTAAGTACCTGCAGTATTCGCCGGTTCTGTCGGTCGAGATTCCTCAGTTCCTTACAGTCCGCAACGACGTGCTTGCACAGCGACGTGTAATAGTCCTTGATGAGGTTACGACAAGCCTTCTGACGGTCACCACGCAACAACTGAAGCAAACGCATGCAGCCATGCACTAATAATAGCGATAAGCTTTAAATCCGTTTTTTGTATCCTAAGACGTCGTCCAAGACAAAAGCAGTTGGTGCTGCACAGGCAAATGTTTTCTTTTTGTAGTTTTGTGTTTTGCGTAGCACAAAACTATATACAGTCCGGTTCTGCGCAAGGGAACCCGCACAGAACCGCTCCGCCTTCTTCAGTCGCCTGTTACGATTCGCTTGGAGAGCTCTGAGCTGCAAGCCTATTCTTTGTTCCCCGGCCTGCACGGGGTGGTGCACAGGTAAAATCAGCACTAATAATAAAAGACCAAGAACAAGTATTAGATCAAATAGTAGATGTGCATGTGACAAATAATTACTAATATTCGTCAGGCTTTACGTTAGAAATCAACTTCACTATCAATTTCAATGCTGCGGCTCCTGAAAACACTTTTGCATATCAACGTCACGCGAAATGAACTAAAATATCAACTGTTGCCAAATGGCGATAATTTTAAAAAACATTTAGAAATTAGAACACAAAATAATTGTTTGTAGAACAGTCACAACCAAAAAGACTGAGATTTTCTTAACCTTTAGCTAATACAATCATAAATCATAAATATACATATATATTATATTATATATATCATATTATATATATCATATTATATATATTATATATATTATAATTATATATAATTCTATATTATATATAAATATAATTAGAACATATTTTTGCAAAAAATAAAATAAAATGCCATTGAATTTTAGGGTGCAATTTATATTCTGCCTTAGCTGAATCCCAAAGAACCCTCAACCAGTATAATAACAGATTAAATACGGCACTATAGAAATTTGTGCACAAAATTAACAATACATGTATCTATGAATACAAAATCACTAACAATTATTAATATATAACACCAATAGCATGAAGTAAAAGATGCTTAACTGGAAATTGAATTGCATAACTGGTGCGGTTAATTTGAAAAAAAAATTATAAAAAATATCCTTAATTGAATACATTCGATGGCTAAATTCTTGATTCTATTTCCTTAAGTTAAAATGTAATATTAAACATCAAGTGCCCACTTCATTGAACAAAAACAGTTAGCTAGTCACTCACCGCTATACAAAACTAGAACGAAAATCAGTTGTCGATTTAAAACTAAGCAAAATAAGTTAACCTTCATTTGTCTAGTGCAATGAGTGCACTGCACGTATTGTACAAAGGACTGCCTTCAACACAACTAATATTACATGTATTTTGGAAGGGTCTCCAAGAAAAAAAACCTTAAGACAAGCATCTCAGCAATTTATACAAGTAAGAACACGTAAACCAATAGAAATTCTGTCTGGAGAAAGCATTGCATAGCCAGAAAATCGTTCAATTAAATCTTCTGGCCCAGAACCTGTCGAGATAGATTAGCATGATATTACTAATATTAACTATCATTTTCTAATTTATACAAAGAATAGACCAATAATATAAAGAAAAACAATTTTTTTAAACAGAATATATGACAGCGAGAAGCATTTCAATTAAGATTGTACAGAAATGAACTAATTCATCCATAAGCATAACACTATTGCAAAAAGCCAAACAAAGCAAGACCATTAAAAAGCCAAACAAAGCAAGACCATTAAAAAGCCAAACAAAGCAAGACCATTAAAAAGCCAAACAAAGTATCATGTTACACATCGACTCCAAATAAATTGCAAATGGCTCTCGGAACAAGATTTTGAATTTCACAGCTACAAACCTGACTTCTTGGTATTTCAACACCAAATCTCTCCGCAGAAAGTCTGTAAAGATATAACATAAAACAAATCAATATTAACAAGCAATGGACTCTCAAAAGCTAAAAAGCTGGCTATAAACCATATTATGATATATACTATGCCGTATATACTATATAATATACTACAGATATAGTTTCCTCTTCTTTAATCACCTTTTACGACTCATCCAGGGCGCTCTGGGCTGCAGGAAGGCAATTCTTTGTTCCCCGGCTTACCGGTGCTCCACGGTCAATTTTCTGCTGACATTATATACCCACGCCTTCCCACAATAAATTGCGCAAAAAAATATAATACTGAACAAAAAAAGAGATAATAAATATATAATCATAAATCATTAATAAAAATAAACAATAAATACCGCCTTCCCGCAATAATAGCTGGTAAAGATTGATCAAAAAAGCTCTTGTCTACGAAGAAAAAGAGCAAACCGGAACTTGCGCGGCACGAGGCCGGCGTAGTCATCGCCGCAGTGCTTGCAGAAACTGATGATGATGGCGACGTTGTTGTGCTCGTCCTTGTCGGCGCCCGTCAGCAGCGTCAGCTGCGTCGCGAGCACTGGCAGCCCCTCGCGCTCCGTGAACACACCGGCGGATATGAGGTCGGCGAAGAGGCGCAGGTCCACGCGCAGCTTGCTCGCGTTCACCACCTGCGCGTGCCGGCCCGTGTAGAGTCAGTATGCGATAGAATTATATTAAAATGTAAGCCTTAAATATTCACAGCAACCGCTAGAATGACTTGTAGAATTATTGAATTTTTACATTAAAGTAAATTTTCAAGAAAAAGTATTTAGGCCTATGCCTAAGACGTGCATTTTTAATGAAAGGCCAACAATAGCACAACATAAATAAATAACATAAATACTCACAGTGCCCCAAATGCATAACATCAAAACAAACTCAACTTGAACTTACTTACAAGTAACAAGTACAAGTTACTAACAAGAACTTAAAAGGTAACACCTTGCACAAAGGTGTAATATTACCTTGTCATCCTTCTTGCTCGGCAGCACCCTGTGCCAACTATCAAGCAGGGCAGGACCAAAGTCAGCGTAGCGCTGGTGCAGCAGGGAGCAGATAGCCAGCGCACAGCTGATGTCTGACATCTTCAGCTTCGCCTCCGCAATGGCCGCCGCCTGCAAACAAACATGGCCGCCGCCTGCAAACAAACATGACTGCCACCTGCAATCAAACATGGCCGCCGCCTGCAAATAAATCATCATTTATCATAACAGCATAAACTGTTCTTAACCCCTAGTCGGATATTTGAGTTAAAATGCACTTTGTGACTTTACGACTTTGCTTAGCAAGGCATCCACTCCAGCCTCCTCCTCGACATGCAGTGAGCCTCGACGAGTCTGTCTGGCACATGCAGCAAAACCAATGAGGTATTAAGAAATCAAATTAATCTTAAAATTGATGACAGCTGGCGTATAATTATCTAGAAAGGCCTTTACATTGATAACTGCAAATATGATACACGGAAATAAAAATTGATATTCAGAAATAGGTAAACTAAATATAGCAGCATAAGATAAGAGCAGCATGAACTCACGGCCTCTCCGATGTATTTGGTCAGATTCAACGAGTTGATGTCCTTTATCAACGAGTCCTTCTGCGATTCGCTCAGATTTTTCTTAAATTGAACAGAAGTAAAGCTAGATTCCATCATGTGAAATACATGAGAAAATTGAGTATGGAAATTTTTGGGGATTTTGGCACCGAAAGTCTGATACTGAATAGCACCATAGACAAAACTAAAGTGCGTTTCAATTAGGCTTAATCACAAAGCTATGTAAATCAAATTCACGATCAAATTTAGCTGCGGTTGTCTTAATGCTATATATCTATACAAATATAAGCCTTCATATTATGGGATCGACGATCATTACGATTACTATATACAGGTCATTTGCAGCAACACTTTTTAAAAATCTAAACAATAATATGAGATTGTGCGTTGTCTGTGAGCAATATGTGCTGTACTGAAACTCATTATAATAATACACAGAATATATCTTTGTAAACGCGTCGAACCATATTCGCAGCATAAAACATTAAATTTCAACTTATATTTTCATCGAAAGATTAGCCGAATATACCCACCAGTTTTTTCACAAAAGCAGTGTTTCTTTTCAGATTCGAGTCCAGCTTAAAGAAGAATGACTCATCTGGACGAATATCTAAAAAAAAAAACTATAATCACGCTTTGCAAAGCAAACATAAAACTTGCCATCGTGCGCCTTTTAATACAACTCCATCAGCATTAGATATGCAACAACAAAAAGAACTGACTCGCATTTCAGTGGATAAAATATGAAAACTAAATATAATAATAATGGCCGTCTGCTTTTGTTTGGTCAATTCTGGTGCATGAGAGTAAAGTTAATAAGAGCCTTATCCCTGACGAGGAGACTGCTAAAG
This sequence comes from Chamaedrilus cognettii, assembly GCA_034695025.1. NCBI lineage: Eukaryota > Metazoa > Annelida > Clitellata > Enchytraeida > Enchytraeidae > Chamaedrilus > Chamaedrilus cognettii. The sequence continues at coordinate 5,030 of JAQIWG010006016.1, read as the reverse complement.
TTGAGAGTTTCCGTGGCTTGATGCTCTTCCTAACGCCAATCAGAATAACAAATTATTCTGGTACAGTGATTGTCGACTAGTAGCACTCATGAATGCATTTGACAGTTTTGCTCAAGGGTCTGCAACGCAATGGTTTCATAGTTAGCAGCCACTGGTGCTCAATCTTGAATCCAGGGTTCTTGTGCCAACAGCTGCAACCATCTAGAACTGGCAAACGCTAACTACTATATAAGTAGATCACTAAATCACTGGATCAATCCACAAGATCACTAGATTAAAACTACTTAACCATTAATCACTAGATCATCTAAAATATTGCGTGTAAACCAATAAGAGAATAAGATAGAAATGTAGTATGTATGTGGTACCGGTGTGTAGTATGTATGTGGTACCAGTGTGTAGTATGTATGTGGTACCGGTGTGTAGTATGTATGTGGTACCAGTGTGTAGTATACCTTGAGCCTTCACATTCTCTTCCCGCATTTTGTTTCTCGTTGCAATTCTCTCTTCAACCTCGTGAATAAATTCAAACAACGACTTCTGAAATAAAATAATACACGAAGATCGTTGCTCAGTGCTTAGTCCTCTATTACCGGTTGTCGAATAACCAGTAAAACTGTAACACTCATCAATCAGAAACATCGGTAACAGACAAAAAACACAAAAATTAAAACAGTTAATAAATAATCAGCACTACTTCATTATACAGACTGCCCTAGAAACATAAAACAAGATCTAATTTAGTTAATTCAAATTAAATCTAATCCACAAATAAAATTTGGTAAGAAAGATTAAACACAGAAAAAAATTATCCTACCCTCTCTTCTTCAATCCGCAAAGCTTCCTGCTCAGCCTTCAACTGCAAAACACATATAAATCAAGCCTTTTTATGCACAAATCAAAGATAGAAACAATGAAATATACAAGAATTACAATTGTACTTAGTGTAAGCGTACAACAGGCCTACCAGTCAAAATCTAAGCTCTTCCAATTTTGCATCAGCCATGGTATACAAGATGAACTGATAACCAGCGACAGAACACAAAAGTGTCAACCATCGGCACAAATCACCGACATCACTCCAACACACAAACTACCTCTGAAACACAAATAAACCTACGAGACGACTAGCCGCATTCACGCAATCAACACAATTACAATCAAACGCTTAACACAAGACCTTTTCTTCTCTCTGCGGCTCCGTTTCATCGCTCCCTGCCTCAGTGACGCCCTCCCCGGACACACCTCCGCTTCCCTGGACACCAGCCTCCTTCTGCCACTGGGCCTCCAGGTCAGCGACGGACCTCCCCATCGCGGCCAGGGTCTCCCCCCCCAATCCCCCTGCCCCCCGAGGGTCAGCGCTGACGGGGGAAGGGACAACTGGTGTTTGATGGAGCATGCTGAGTAGTGAAGCAGTTCTGAAGCATATGCAAGTATAAGTCAATGCAAATACACGGCATGTATAAATACTTCCACGCTAACACAAATTAATGTTCAAGAACTCAAGACTAATGAGGTTGTTTTTCACGATCATACTTTTTTTGTAGTTTAGTATGTAGTTTAGTGTGTAGCACAAAGACTATATATACAGTCCAGTTCTGTGCAAGGGAGCCCGCACAGAACCGCTTCCCTTTCTTTAGTCGCCGTTTACGACTCGCCTGGGGAGCTCCGGCCTACAAACCAATTCTTTGTTCTCCAGCCTGCTGGGATATCACCAGGAAACTTTAATTACTAAATACTAGTGTCATATAATTCATCATAAACTGTAAAACAAGACAACAAAATAACTTCACAATTTACATAATGCTATTTCGTATCTTTTTGGAGCGAAATCATTTCTTGGTTTATTGTCTCGCTTCCAAATCTAGAAAGTTTGCTGGTCTTCATGGAAAATAATAGTTAAATGAAGGTAACAAACTTTGCATACATTCTGCAGACGGTAGGCCAACATTGCGTACCCACACCGCACTTACCCGATATCCGCTCCATGTGAATCCGCCTCCAGAGATCGACTTGGAACATCCGCCAGTACTGCCTTCATCGACAGTTTGATTTCTTTGGTTCCATCTAAATGACTGGAATTCCCCGGGACTCCTTCTTCGCTCTTTCTATCATCAACAGACTCCGTGTTCACAGTTTCTTCGACCTCTGTGTCCTGAGTCAGTGTAGCAGACGCAGAATTCTCGGCGACAATCCGCGATCGGTTTCTGTCCTTAGCCCGTCGATTCTCCTGATAACCACGTCCGCGAGGCCTTTCCGCGTCATACGGGCCATCAGCATCAGCGCTTGCCATTTCACTAGCCTTGGATGCAGCTACTTCGAAAGCGTAAAATAATAAAAGAGTTACAGCATAATAAAGTAATAACTTTCTCATGCATTAAAGCGTTATATAGCCTACAAAAAGAAAAAGAGCAGTTCCTTATTTCAGTCTCTCATAACATCTAGTATTTGTATTACATACATAATTGTTCAACTTTCGTATCTGTGTTCAGTATTAAATCAAATAACGTAGGAGGACCTACTACGCAAGAAAGACGGCTAAGGAAAGAAGTTTTTTTAATACCAGAGCTCTTCAATTGAAATAATATAGTGCCAAGGCTTATGCCAGTTGAATATAGTAATACACTATTAAAAATTATAACGGATCTTAGCGGTTTGCAGTACGACCAACAGAGTGCAAAAAATTTAAAGTTTATAATTTTCAAGAGCTTAAAAAAGCCTAGATCAGGGTACCATTTGATGCCGCACCCTGCACATCGGACATGTCATCCAGATCTTCCACCGCAGCATCGGCTGATGGATCCATCCTGGTCTCGGAATTTGACTGAGCAAAGGCAGCAAGTGAGACATTTGCTTCTGAAGATGGAGCCATCTGTGAGGGTGTTGAAAAATCAAAGTCTGCGGATGTCGCGTCGATTGACTCGGTTTTGCGTAAAATAGGCGTTTCTTGCAACAAGTTGTGCGACGAGACGGACATTGACCCAAGGTCGGAGAACAACAAAGAACATTCTTCTTCAGCAGACGCAACAAAAGCGTTACACAATTCCGATGAGACAGAGATCATTTCTGGTGCTACCGCCGATTCATTAGTTAGTTTAGCAGCCATTGCGCTCCTCAAGTTTTCACGCTGAAGAGTCAAGTTCAAATTATCAGCGGCACAAACGTCCATCGACTGACAACTGATCACAGACACATTATCTTCCGGCGGACTCTCACTATTCCGCTCCTCTTCCATTGAATTACTGGAGCTGGATGCTGTGTCGATACTGCCAGTTATCGCCAGTATATGTTGACCGTTTTCAGGATCCCCGTTGTTGTTTACACCCTTTGCTAGAATAGCGTCTCCATGGTCATCACTGTTTCCTTCCAAGCTCGATGCAGCGTCAGATTTGTTGCTAGCAACCAATTTATTAAGTTCCTGCAGTTGCTCTTTTTCCGTCTCAACTGTTTCAGATAGCTCATGCTGCGGGACTGCGTCAAGTAGTGAATGCTCCGTGCCGTTCGACTTGAGATTTGCCGACAAGTCTGCGTCCTTATCGTCTAATGAAGGAATGAAGCTCGACAAACGCTCGCCCATGTCACAATCAACTTGCTCAGTGAGGTTTAACCCATCGCCCGAAGCAAAATTTTCCATCGCGAGGAAATATCATTTCATGGAGCTATACTTTGAATGTACTCTCCCTAACAACTTTGCTGAAATATGTATATATCTAAAAATGCTGAAATCAGATTTTAAACAAAGTCCTTGTCATGGACGAAACAAAGATTTTGATTCATTTGCATTAACTAATCAAGAGATTTATATATCGTATGATGCATTGTCAATATTTGTTATATATTGATTAACAGAACGTCTAAATACAGCTGGGACTTCACAAGCCGTGCGGCGCACGCGCGTCCTGAATATCGCACGGGGGCGCGTGTAGCACACACAAAAAAATGAAGGCTCCAGAATCAACTTTCATATCTCTGAAGTCCCGTGGGATATTTGGACGTACCTCTGATTAATTTTATAGCAGTATATGTAGAATTAGTATCCTCAAGCAAGAAACTTACAATAATATTTGGCTAACAATGATCTATCTTAAATGAGCATGGCATAGCTGAAATAAGAAATAATTTCACACAGTGTATAGGCATAATATTAAGAGTGTTTTCTATGGCTGCATAATTGGGCCTTTAGTACTATTTGCGCGAATACATAGACACGCAAAATTTTTACATATCTAACTCAAAAATGTTACCGAGAGTTCTTCATATGTCGCATTTTTCTAATGCACATGAAGTACCCAGCTTTTTATTTGATTTGACTTCAGTGAAGCATTCAAAAAGCGTGATGGGGTGGGGAGCTTAACACTCAAGAGCCTTTGCCTCAAATATTGCTCGTTGTTGATTTTTACATTCAGATATATTTCTATAACAGCAAATAACGGAATAGATCTCAACGAGTCTGTCAACAGGAAGTAAATTACTATCCGGAGTAGACACTTTACCCCGGGCCTCTGGTTTAAGCTTACGTCTTAAATGGAGTAATTTTGGTACTCGGCGGTTGTCGCTTTATAACTTTTCACCTAATATCGCTCACAGATAATCCATAGAAACAATCGCTCAGTGATGCCAATTTTCAGCGTACAATTCTATAATTTCCGCTACACTCGCCTAGGCGAATAATACCAACAATAATTATAACAATAAAATTGTGTGAAAAATTAAAACATTACAGTCCGATTCAGTGTCTATAAGCCTCGGCTTTGCAAAGCGAAGAACCACTCTCCCTTCTTTAGCCGTCTTTTACGACTCGCCCGAGTAGCACTGGGCTGCAAGTCAATTCTTTGTTTCCCGGCTCGCAGGGGTTGCAACGTAGGCTATGCAATAGGCCTATGCATATTATGGCATAAACTTACATGCATTTATTTTGCTTATCCATCACCCTTATATAAAATTGCATCCATTACCCTTATACATCACCCTTATATAAAATTGCATCCATCACCCTTATATAAAATTGCATCCATCACCCTTATACATCA
>JAQIWG010006015.1:0-13803 GCA_034695025.1 Chamaedrilus cognettii | reverse complement strand
AGTCATTGATAGACAGAATACATTATTACTGAACGCCTCCAGCACTTTGAAAGCTTTACATGAATCCTCGTTTGATCACAATGAGTACCCAAAACACAAAAAGTATGCCTGATGCTTTGGAGAAGCAGTTAACTTGACGTAAACAACACAGCGGGAGCGGACTATTATCAAAGATATAGTTTACATGCGTATGCGCACCGCTATTCAAGCACAAAACTGACGAGTTATTACAGGAAATTACTCGATTTTACTTGATACGCGTGCATGCAATGACATTGATTAAATATATATTATGCAATAATTTGTTATTACTGTACAGAACTACTTACTGTACTTACAATCAAACTGAATCGTTAATAAAGCTCCTGTACTGTCAGAGTACCGTTAGGAGATGATGATGACGCTAATAGGGTCGCAAACAATAGAAAATGATCACTAAAATTGCATGCTTGAGGAAACAAAAATAATCAGACTTTATTGTGTTTTCTCCCCCTAAAAATTGCGTTTTTTGAGGAAACAAAATAATGTGACGTACAATCGCATTTCCTCAAACTACAATTTTAAAGGAATTGCCCGTTTTCTCGCAATGAACGCTTTGAATCGTAAAAAAGACAACACCTGTAGATTTGCTGGTAGAAGCTGACGCCATGGAATGCCGTCTGGCGGACCCGATCGACAAGTCCGCCACGCAGCGACTGACAATGACTCGCGTCTGATGACTTCTATAGAACATCTCCACTCGCTGCACCTCCTGCTCCGTGAGCGCTGTGGTCCGCGTGCTCTGCGTTTCACCAGCATCCTCGTCGCTTCGAAATACACCCAACTTTGTGTTTCCTGAGTTGAACGGAGCAGAAGCCTTGCTGGCCGTGCTACGCGATAGAGTCGTACTCCGCTTGGATCTATGAGGCAACGTTTGAGAAAAGGGTGAATATTCCGTGGATGCGTTTGCGATTGGTTGTGATATATCGAGTGATAATTGTGCGGATTCGCGCTGAGTTTCTATTGGTTGGCGGGTGGACGTAGATTGCTTGTGGTTTGTGTTCTGTGGTGATGCTGGATGAAGTTTTGATTCGATAGGAGTCGATGCGTCGGTTGAGAAGTTAGTCTCGAGGAGGAAGCTGCTATGGAGGGAATTAGTCGAGTTCAGCATCGCAGTTTTGATTGGTTGTATGATGAGATCACGTGACAATTCTTCTTTCTTTTCTTCTGGTTTTATTGGCGATGCACTAGGCGATATTCTAGCGTCCTTTGAATCAATATTCTCCCAAAATTCGTTGAAATTCTTGCTCACCACAGACGATCCGCCGTTCTTTCTTCTCTTCAAGGACCCGCTGGGTTGTTGCCTGAATTCAAGCATTGATGTCATACTAATAATTGATGTCAAATTATCGCTCTCAATGCCTGACGTTTTCGCGTGTGGTGAAGATAATAATGACATACCAGCGGGTAGCGTTTTCGCTGAGCTTTCACGAGGTGGCGAGCTTCTGAATGAGCTCGTCAAAGCTGATCTAGAGTGGGTCATTCGCGGCGCAGAGTCATCAGAATCCTGGAGAAATTCGCAAGAGGCATTCGACACAGTGCACAACTTTGTCGGCTTCCTACGATCCAGTGAACTGAACTTGGAGGGTACTCTTGGTGAACTTAGAGGCAGCGGAGCGAGAGGCTCGGGTTCTTCAAGCTGTGATTTCATTTTTGGCGGAGAAAATTTTAACTTTCTGGAGGAATTAAGCTGCGGTTTTGCAGGCAATTGAGGTTTTGTTCCCATTGGTGGAGACAAAAGGATTTCGCACGTGGTTTTCAGCGGTGAAAAGTTGATCACATGCATTGGTGTTGGAGTGTTATCAAGACTGCGGTGCGCATGCAAAGAACCAGATCCGACGTGATCGATTGACTGACTTCTGCTATTAACAGGAGACTTCAATAGCGCAGAATAAGAGTTGCCCTGATAAACAACAGATGGAGGGCGAACTTCTTCAATGGGAGATTGTCCAGACCTCCCGCTGCCATTTTCAGGCCATAAAATAGCACCGGGTGGATTATTTGAAGTAGATGTGAACGAAGAAAGGGCTGGAGGTGAAATCTGAGCCCTCGAAGCACCACTCACTATTCTACGTGCATTATCAGAAGTTTCTGCGTAAGACTCAGTTTTTGGACTTATTGACTTCGTAAGTTTGATGTTGTGCGCAGATTCAGACGGAATCTTCTTTTGAGAATGAGAGTCACATTCAAACCCACTCGAAGTTTTCTCCAAAATCATCCTTCCACCTGCTCCACCCCCCATCTCAATTCCACCAGACGCGCCCTCATTCCTCGGCCCAACTGCATAGATCCCCAGTCGGCTATACTTTTCGGTTATTTTCTGCACCGCCATGGTCTCTCGATCCTCTTCACGTGGTTTCTTTGCCTTCCCTTTCTCTGGACGATACGCCGGGCGTATGATGATCTTAACCTCGTCATCCGCTGTCTGGGGCACCCCATCAACGCCGGTGATTGATGCTGGTGATGGTGATGATTGTGGTGATTGTTTGTGATTGATGCTTATTGGATCACGGCCGGGGTCGGCGATCATCAAACTAATTACTGCAGCTGTGCTTTCCGCAGAGGGTCTTATTACGACCGGAGCGGTTAGAGTCCCGTAGCTCTGCACGTCACTGGTCTCAACGACGCGGATTCCATGCGGCGCTTTAGTATCGTTAATAGTTTTCCGGTCCAGGGTTGAAGCAGTACTGCTGACAGCACGCAACTGAGTGACTCCAGCGGAGACATCTTGACTTGAATGCTGGGTGTCTCTCACCGACTCTGGCTTCAGTGTCAAGGCAGGAAAGTGTGATTCATGGGGTGGGTGAATAGTGTGACTAAAGTCGAATTTACCAAGTTCCTCTTCGATACGGGACAGGCGCCAGTTATCCATTATCGCCCGGTACCACTCGGTGTATATACGACGGGCTATCGCGTGTAATTAATGTATGGCATAGGAAGCCAGCCAGTCTGAGCTGTATAGTAAGCTTACATGTATAGCTCGCTGTATAGGTCGGTGATCAATCTCAGCGCTGACAATCCGCTGGTGCCTTGCTGTTGCTGTTCAAAAGCAGAGAGAATTTGATTACTTGTTAGTGAAGACGATAGTGCAACATGAGCCGGGTGTGGTTATTTTCAACGCGACTCGAATAAATGATGATGCAGTCTTGGCGCAATGTTTCAGTTGCTTCTAAATCGAGCAGGAGAGCCTGTCAATTGCAAAAAAATACTTGTCAGCTAGCGAACAAAGTGTCTAAGAATGCGTACGCATGCTGCGAAATTTTACAAACTTCATTAGCCATGATCGACGTGGCGTCACGCTGCATTTTTGAAAATATTAGGAAAATTACGGACAAGGCTACTGATTCGGATATTTAAAAACTATAACACCAATAACACGCGGCAGCATAGCATAAGCTGTAGCTTTAATGTCGATGTTTTCTTCCCCGTAGTAGTCTTCACACTCGCACTTTCAGGCGTATGCCTAAATATTATCAGATGTATATTATAAGAATTCACTAAGAATAATACTAAGAGATATATAGGCCTACTCTATAGGAAGAATATTTTAACGCAACAAGCTCGCTTAGAATTTAACTAGAAGCAGCGAAATAGCGCTGAAGTTTTGCTACAGTTTCTAGCTTCCTCCATGCAAACAGCACGGGGCAATGAAGTGGTAGCCCACACGTACATTTTATGACTTTGTTCGCGTCCTGTCATGCATCCGCTACTCGCCTGTTAGCTCAATCTCCGTGATCCAATTCTAGTCTAACGCAACTTCCGCCCAGCAGCGAGCTCCTGTCGGCTTACACTCTACACTGCATGCCGAAGTTACTCAACTCACGTCGCTGTGGTAAATTAAAAGTCAACAAGATCCCGTTAAAAGCTCGACAGCGATCAACCGCATGATCCTAACTCGCGCTATTACGCGCCAATGAGTCAAAAATACAATCGCAGCTTTGAGTACCTGAACCGCGCAACCTCTTTTTTTGCCGCGGCGAGTGTAACTTAGGCATGAGTAGGCTAGACTGAGGGGCCTTGTGGTGTAATGGAGGAGCCCTCCGTGGGGGGCGGGGGGGTCGAGGGGGTAATTGCCCCCACCGGAAGCAACTTTTTCTTAATTGTTTTCCTAGAGGCTATGCGGTTTTTTGAGGTTTTTTCCTACATTTCCTTTAGTTGTGGGAAAAATTAGTCACAGCCTCCCCCCAAAGATTAAAGTTTGTGTCGGCGACTGGTTTGTGGGCCGTACAGTAGCTGGGCCGATAGCCTTACCTATCGGTGTGCACAAAGTCAGACTGCAGGCCGTCACCATTACTCAGAAGGCTCAAGCGCTAATGCATTTCAGGGGTAGCGAAATATTTTAAAAGCGAGGTTCAAATCATTCGAAAGGCAGGGAACTTAACTATTGCATTCACAAATAAATGAAAAAATTGAGTCACATTTGCGATTCTTTTAAATTAACGAAACTGCATTAGCCTACATTTTGTTTTGCGCTGCTGCAGACACCATTTCTCCAGGATGATCTGGCAATAGGCTAGCGGTTGATATCAGCCTATGACCTTTATTACAGCTTCTATCGTGTCATGCATAAATATAAATGGGCTGTGGTACTTGGGCCAGTAATACCGCACGTATCCTTATCAACCAATTTCGACTTGCACACTTTGGTAGGTTATCTCCTTCGTTCGCTTTGTGCGGTCGCTATTTTTCATTTTTCTGGTGACTACGATTCTCATGATCTGCTTTGAATTTTGCATCATTTTGTGTCATTAATGATCCATTAGCGATTGTTGAAATGAATCCGATCAGGCCCCTTCAGCCATTCCTCAATAACGAAACACGTGGTGTGAAGGCAGGCAAGAGGCCGTTAGACGTGCGCCTGTCCGCAAAAGCGCCTGTCCCTAGCCATTGCCTGCCTCGTGTAATATATAGCGGCCACAAAACTCACTGGTGGCAACTGAATCCATGCACCCTACAAAAGAACGGAAGGCCGATAAAATCGTTCGTTCGGAATTGACGGTCCTGATGAGCCCTAGCGGCCTATATGGACGAAATGTAAAATTGAATTGTGAAGAAACCACTTCGGTAATAATTCAATGAAATTTATGCTCCGAATGTACTTTAGATAAAATTTTGCTGTCTAGATCGGAGTCAACACTGGCTTGTGTCGCATTCATAATACTTGTTATTCGCCTACGATTATGACGTGTGATGTGCTCAATAATGTAGCTCGTCAGCTGTAGACGGAAAACGAATAGTTTGCGTGAAATGTAGAGCCATTCCAAGCGAGTAGAAACCACAGAGAACCTCCGCTTGAAACTTTTAGCATATCAATGACATAACAGCCGACTTTTATGGTCGCGAGGAATTCACCTTTCATAAACTTTGCGCGAGCAATCTACGGCCAGCGGCCATGTGTAAAGTAAACTATGGCGTGGGCGCGCCATAGTCTTGACGCCGAGGACAGTGATTCATTTATTTCATTGTCAAGCCTATGTAATCGAACCGGTCTACTCTCAGCTTTGATACAGAACTTTCTTTGTGAGGGGGATGGGGGGGGGGGGGGCGAGACCCCCGTCTGAGAGAGTTCTGAATAAATCTCTGCCTACCCGATATCGATCGCATTAGAAGATAAGTAAACAAAGCAGCAAACTAAAACGATTGAAAGCTATAATAGCTTGAATCAAACAGTGGGCGGGGAAGGCATGAACCGTGACAGCAAATAGAATCATTTACAAGTCATCAATGGAGCGCTTTAAATCTCTAGGCCGAGATGTGTGGGCTGCATTAGGCAAGAACCGAGAGATTTATTTAATAGATAATAATATTTAAGAGATTGCGTGTCTCTGTAGCGTTAGAAGTGACTCGTTGTTAGTTTGTTGACACTGTCTTGTCAATTATCCAATTCTTAGTTGTTCTTTATTTTTTATTCTTATTTTAAAAGTTCATCACACGCTCAAAACATGCATGGTAGGCTAGCATGACAAATGAACAACACAACAACATGGCATAGAAAATCATAACGCATCGGCTTATCGGTAAGTGAACATTTCTCTTCTCAAAGAAAAAGTACGCTCGCGAATGTACGTGTCATGTAGACTCGCAGTTTAATGCTGTAGATGCAACGTGGAAAATATTGGTAGGCTAGTAGAGCCTGACAGGCCTGCAACAGGCGTATTACAGGCCTGGGATGCAGCAGGCGCTATAAAGGCTCCGTTTATAGTTAAGCCTATACCCCACAGTTTTCTGACCTTCGGTCACCCGCTGTCAACAACATCATGGCTGTCAATATATAGGCCTAATATCGACAATCGAACGGTAATAACTCGGAGCATTAATCACGACATAAAACTTCTGCCAACATTATCAGACAGTAACCACCAATCCACCATGCCGATCAGACTGCAAATTGCTGAAGCTGCCAAATGCGCGAAGCCAACAGCAGGCCATACTGTCAATGTTTGCGTATGTGAGACGTAATCGTTACCTATTTGCGGTAGGCGGTTGCAGCGGAATCGGCAACAGTTGCACCGGTCTGCATTTATCGTTATAGCGTATACGCATCAGCCTGCAGTGCCTGCAGTGTGCAGTTTTATCCAGGGCGTCAACAACAGCAGCACACATGTTGGACGGCTGATGGTTGACGGACAGAACCAGGCGCCATAGCAGACAGCGTTGTTGCACATTGTCAGTTTTTATGTTTTGCAGCTGAGCTGCGGTGCAGCTAGGGTTCAGTTCTGCTGATGAGGGTATGATAAGAGAGAGACCTACCTGCGTATATATATAGACTATGGCAAAGCGCATTGTTTATTACGTGGCTATTTTGTCAGGGCGCCAGATAACTATTTGTCAGCAATCAAACCTGGCTATGAATGAGTTAGGAACTAACTAATAGGCATACTTGTACTGTGGAATACTTACAATAGTGCTTGCTCGTACTAAGCACTAGCGCCTTAGAGGATAAAACGCTGTTGTCGGGCGTTAATTAAAGAGTGAAAGCGTCGATGATTAAAAAAATATGCGGCTTGTTGACACCGCCTATGATCGTATATGATCGTATAATTGCCGTGGGCACTTCTTTGTCAAGGTGAGGCAGATATATGAAGCTGAGTGGTACAAGCCAAGGGCGACAGACGCTGTACAACAGCTGATATTTGATGTCCTTTGGACTAGTGACACCATTTCTTTAAATATATCACTAGATCTAGGGAGATTTTATTGAGTGAGGTATCTGATTGTTAACGCAAGCCGCAGATATATGGGAAAATGTTGTTTAAATAAAATGGCGCCTTTTGTAACGGGTGCTGGGGATAGCCTATTTTCGTCCAAATATGCAATCTAGGAATATTTTTAGCCAATTTACCCAGCCATGACTATAAATATACCTTGTTAAATGATTGATGATTTAATAAAGAACTACATGTATAGGCGACGAAATTACGGGCTATATTAAATTAGATTATTTTTTTATGTACCCTGACAATCAAATACTGATTCAACTCAAGTATAGCCAATATTATAAGCTATCTTTGCGAAAACGATTCGTTTGACTCTCAAACCATTTCGAGGGGGATTAGAGAGATTAGAGATTAGAGATTAGAGACGTATATGTATCAGAGACCAGGCGCTTCATACACAGACAAACTTCATCTATATTATATCCTATGGGGCTATGGTCGTTGGGACATTGCTTCCTCAGCGGTCTTCAATGCTCCGGCCTGGAACAGGAAGTCGTAATCTTTGAGGGGAAATTTGATGTCGGGCTGTCAAGAAGTTGAGTCGGTTAGAAGAAATTGCTCCTCGGGGGGACGTCGCAACACCGCCGGGATTAATTCGTCATGTCGCATGGCGTTTTATGGTGCAAAAAACGAGAAACGATGAGCGTCCAGGCTAATGACTATATTCGGCCGTCAGAAACTGTTGCTGAATTGGTGTGTGGTGTTTAATTATTACAGTTTCTAGCTTTCATGTTCCTTAATTATTGTATTCGTATTTGATGGATAATATTTCACTATGGCATTACATGCCATTTTGCCCTATTTGATGTGTTATGGTTAGGCTATAAGGCGCATGCCTTTTCGTATATTTCTGCTTTAGTTTGATTTTGTTACTTCGCTATGTGCAATTAATGCTGGTATTGACATTTGCGATGAAGTTATAAATGTTAACAATAGGCCAGGTTCAGCGTGGTGTAACAATTTTGTGCTTTTCTTGTACCTATGCCCCCCCCCCTTCCCCCCATCCAGCTAAAACATCTTGAATCCGCCCTTGGTCATATATATGGAATGATTAAACAAACTTTTCTCGGAGCACGAACGAGCGCGAATGTTCTTTTTAGCATTGTCGCCGACACGTTATCCTAACATCAAGTCCAATCAAGGACAATGCTTGTGGAAGGAGGCACCGGAGACAATGAAGCGAGTTCTTGGAAGGTCAGTCGGTGACGGGCTGGGCTGCCTGGAGACCAAAGTAAATTGCTGAGTAAAGATATGCATAGGAACTTACGTTTAAAGCAAGCGAAATAAGCCTAACTTCAGATACCTGATAGCTCCGCAATCTACATGTATGTGAAACATTTCCATATTGATCATGCCTTTAAAATGCGGCCGTTTGCTCTCATTGCTTTCATAGACCCCATGGACCAAGGACTATGCTTTCAATTAACACTTGAATCATAAAAACCTGGACTCTTTGATGCATTTTCAAGAAAAGGCCGACGGGACTGAGAACGCAGCAGAAGGCACGAAAGTTTCGCTAAATTAACCGTTTGATAGCGATGTGTAAAAAGCTTTGTGTTGACGATCAGTTCATTACACGGCGAGAAAATTTAACGGAGAAGTCAATTACATCACGAAAACCTGCGAGATTTATCTTGTGTACCGGTAATAATTGTCTTTCAAAGCAATGAGTTACTCCAGATGTGAGCTGTTGGTACATGTAGTTTGACCCAGATACATTTTAAGCCAGTTAGCTTAAGTGCACCGTTAAGCCGCATGGCTAAATTAATTGTATTTCTTTAAACAAACCAATATTCACATTGATAAAATAGATGACAAAATTCAAATAATTTTCGACTATATCTAACCAAGTTTCACTCAATTCATTGCAAATTATTCACAATCCGAACCGACACGTATACGACAAATCTAACCGTTGCTGCTTGTAACTAGAATAAGTTACCCCAACCGTAATAGAAACACACGCTGCTGAACCGCGTGTAGGGTTACTAACATGCAAATGTATATCAACAATGTTATCACGTTCTCGAGCCACGTTCCATTTCCACGGCCTACTTTGCTTAATCTCGCGCAACACGCTGCGAAGAAGCAAGAAAAACGATGGAGTCCCTTTTTTTTAACTGAAATAGCTTAATTAGTCGAGACAATTCCGAAGACAATAGATCGAGCCAGCAAGCGCGCCACCACACCTATATAATATTAAACATTCTATACGGAATCCAAGTCTCATCAGTGTCACATGTGAGCGATGATGCTGTAATAATTGGATGAGCCCGATCGGTGATCATGGCACGCCATTTCGTGCAATTGGCGCTGCTAATTGCCGGGTTACCATGCAGGCAATGCCTTCGCTGTTCAAGTTTTCGTCCTGTGAAGATAGAGTCCACAAGGAGTGACTGCAGGCATGCAACCGGCGAATATAACTCGGCTAACGCGGCATGACGCTTCACACCGGTGTTCAGAAATGAACGGAACCAAACTAAACCGGACATATTGAACGAACAATGTTTGATTGAGCGTTACTCTTGAATGTTACAATACTCCTTATTTGAACACACGAAGATTGTGAGCTCAAAATAGGCGCGTACAATTTGTAATCGGTGAATATTAGTGTCGCTACTAAAATCTCGCTCTAGAAAGAGTAACTGACGGTGAGAGCGTGAGCTTGATCATCCATCGCTGTCATAAAAACTGTTCAGCGATAGGCCTAGTTGAATACTCCAAACCAACGCTTGTAGTATTTTTATACCCTTCAGTGATAGTTGAATACTCCTAATTTTGCGCATCCCCCACACGGCGCCTCGCTGACAGCTTTATTAGAGCGCGTGATGGAAGGCGCGTGCAGGCCTACACCAATATTTCCTTCAAATCTGTCCGCCGAACTTCAGCTTGAGTCGTCATGGCGCAAGATGGATGGTTTGCTTTCGAGCTAATAAGGGTCACCAGCGCTGAAAATTGACCGTGAGTGCGTAGGAACAGAGGGGGAGGGGGGAGGGGTCGCCACTGCAGGTCTTAATCGAAATACATCTTACGATTAAACTTCGACTAAAAATATGTGTTATCGGAACCAGGAAGTTGCAATGCGCTTTTTTAAAGCGCTGATCAATTTCTGCTTGTTCGTTTGTGTACCGGCACATATCTGAAGGCAATGTATTTTAAACTGATTTGCGCTCAAAATGCACCGTTGATGCATTTTTAAGGAGAGTGCAGCGCTGTTCATAAGATCCTAACTTTTAGCAACAGACGCCGCCGTGCGTGCAGCTCGTTGCAGACATAATTAAAAAGTTGATTGGATGAACAAAAAACATTGGCGATCAAAACGAACGTTTGCCCGATAACGTTTCATCAGGAGCGCAATGAAATCGCTCTTTCGTAATCAGAATCTCATTAGCCTCGCAGTAATGGGCGTGATCTCAGTCGTTGACTTATAGCCCCATCCAAGTAAATCGTGTTCGTGTCAGCGATCAACAAGCTGCTGCTCTACTTTCACTGTATTGGGGGTGAAAAACTAATGCCGTGGGGGGGGGGATAATCATTTTTTACCAATGCATCAATTACAGCATCAAGAGTTGCTCAAATTAAGTAACGTAGTACTCGGGGAATGTTAATCTTTATTTCACTATAAGAATAATATGCAAATAATTGAATAAAGCAAATATTACTCGTATACAAACAAATCTGATTGTCACGATCAGACACGGAAGAAAAAAAAAAGATCGTTTTCGATTATAATCGCCTGCGTTCGGGTTACGGCTTTCAGCAGTGTTTGCCAAGACCTCTCTTGGGGGGGAAATTTCTCCATTCCATGTATAATTTAGAATTCAACAAAACTTGCGATCATACTCTCAAATAATCCTTCCCCCCTCCCAAAATGCGCATTTTAAGTCATTTTCCAATGCTATATTCAAGCGAATTTTTCTCCAATAGGACATTTTTTCACTCCCGTTGCTTTTGGCCTCCGCTGCAAAGCCATGGGGACCATAGATAGCAGCCAGCAGGGAACCACGGTCCCCAGCCGTCAGCGGTTCGATGCGGGTTGTACCGTAACGATAAGCAAACGGACGCTATTCTCGCATTCTAATGTTGGACTTCTGTTCGCGTTTCCTGCGCTAATGGCCGACATTTGGAAAATGTTCGTGCAGCAATTCTCTTCTCGTTTTACACAATTCTACATTGCCTACGTGTACATCATTCCAGCGGTTTGCAGCAATAATTACCGCGAGAACAATGACACAGCTCGCTGCCTTCCATTATGTGCAACTAATTGATGGACAGCCATATGTTTGTTATTATAACACGCGTGGGGAACAACAGAAGCTGCCAACACGGGACAGACAAAATACGGCTCAAAGTATTGAATAATTAATCAGTCCGTAGACTTAAATTCGCGCGCCATTAAAAGAATGTACAATTTTCCAAATTTAAGACAAATCTATATCTTTGTGCGACAGGAAAACCGTTTGATAGTATTCGCTAGACATTTAAAGCCGATAATCTGCGTGCGAGCCTACCTTTGTTTAGCAGTACCTAATCTATAGTCTATTTCACGCAAAGGGGTTGCTCTAAACGTCGACCAAAAACTCAATGAAAAAATAAACAGGAAACATTGATTATTTGTGTAAAATATCGGAGTAGAATACAACCACATAAAAGGATGCCAAATGACAAGGTTCAGCAAAAATAATGCTCCCTTTAATAATAACAAAAATGCTACGAATGACAGCTGTGCCCGGATCACCTATGCAAATCATCTGTCTCGTCAAATATCATCGCTTGAGTGATACATTATTGCAAAGGTCAAATGTAGATGCGACGTGGCGGCCTTCGACTCTCGCGAAGTCAAGCGGTCGAAGCTTTTGACAACTGCGCCACAAAATTCTCAGCGTCAAATTCCCAGCGGATTCACTCGACTCGGACATCAATTTTTTGCTTCACTAAAAGTGAAGGGAGACAAAGCGACGTTGGTGAAGTGAAACAGCAGCGAGTTGTGATTTGTGTTTTCAATACAAAAAGTAACAACAGCTCGCGTATTGAGGCGTTTGGAGTTCTGAGTTATTGCTGGCCTTGTCATCAGGTTTTGCATATCAAAATTGCCTTGTTTGCCTTTTGACAGTATAGCTAACAGGCCTGCTTTTGTGCATGCAATGCTGTGATGTCTGAACTTGTGTCCGTTAGATTTTTTCTACATTCTTTTTCTTCAATTTGTATGATGCATATTGTGTCACGCTACTCCCCTTTCTTTTTTCTTTGTTATAATGCTGTTTGCTACCATTGATTTGGTGAAATAAAGTGAATAACATCATACGTTATTGTCCTGTCGATCAGGTCCACGACTATACTACGTAAAGTGGCGTGCGACACAACTAAGCCGTTACCTTTACAAAGCCAATCTCTCAATACGGAGGTAGATGATTTCTTGTATTTTAGATACCGTGTGTAGAACTAAAACAATATAGTTCGGTTCCGTGCAAGAGAGCCGGCACAGAATCGATCCCCTTTCTTTCGTCGCCTTTTGCGGCTTGCCTGGGAAGCTCTGGACTGCAGGGCAAGACAATTCTTTATTACCCGGCCTGCAGGGGTCAATACACTCTCAAGATGTTCATCCTCTCACACCATCACTCCGCAATCGCGTCCCACTCTTTTACCTTTCCAACATTTACCCCCCCAATCTCCCCTCCCAAGCCCCCCTCCACCCCGTCCCCCGCCGCCGCACACCAACCGATACAGTCTCCGCCGAAACTGACGCCGAAACACACAATACACCACAAAATTAACGGCCGAATTTGCCGAAACGACCACGTTGCTCGCGTGAAAGAAATAAAAGTAGGGATGCCCGCAGGCGTACGCTCTCTCCCCTAGGGCGTAGTAGAGTATTTGGTTGAGGTACGCCGGGGTCTGACAGACAAGAAAGACCAGGACAATGACAAGCATGACCACAGTGATGTTTTGTTCATAGTCGTCAGAGTCCGTCGAGGGAGGGCAGGGGGCGATAGCGGCGCCTCCGCGAGAGGGGGAGCAGGGGAGCTGGCGGGAGAGGTGGCGCCGGTGTGCCCTCCAGAGCTCCCCAACGAGGCGGTAGTTGAGAGTGATGAGAAGGAGGAGGGGACCGAGGAAGACGAAGAGGCAGTAGAGGAGGTTCTCATATATGAGGTTGTACGCTTTGCTCTTCTGCAGGCAGTGAAACGAACGTTAAACAAAGTTTTACATAAAATAATATAGAACTATGTTTAAATAAAATCCGTCAATAGAACTAGCAGAATATGCCTAACTTAAATATTGAGAGTTTGTTTAAAAGATGCTTGTCAGTAATCTAAAAACTGCTATTCAAAACAGCCTGTTAATGCAAGATAAGACCTAAAATGTAAAATCTAACAGTTTTCGCGAACGGCAACTGCACTGCAGCGCTGTACAGAATTGGCCCGTAACGTGAGGGGAGATAGGGGGGGGCAGTGTCCCCCCCCCCTACTGGGGGTCTCTGTCCCCCCCCCGCTCTCAGAAAATCAAACATAAGCCTATGCTGTTTTCCCCCCCTCCCGTCCTTAATTTG
>JAQIWG010006014.1:0-13804 GCA_034695025.1 Chamaedrilus cognettii | reverse complement strand
GTGACGTGAGAGGGCGGGGGACTGACATGCGTGACGTCATGCTCAATCTGGGATTTGAAACAATAACATTTTCTAAAGCAAGGACAAAGACCGAGGGTAGCCGTTAGTGTGACATACTTTTTTGAGGGGTCCAAGATTGTGTGACAATGTTTCACACGGAGGGGGGGGGAGATAAACATGACCTGAACAGCGTGACGACGCAAGCCTATTTTATCGACGGACCATAGGGCTACTAAAAATTAATGCTGGGAGTGCATGAGAAGCGGGAAAGTACATGTAGCTTACTGTACCTACTGTAGTATTTGCTTATTTAGGCCTACCAAATTTAATTAATACATTTAAGGCCTAGCAATAGGCCTAAAATATATCAGACAGATTAGGGTACTAGATGTTTCCCAGTTACAGATTGGTTTATTCCACTAACAAGTCGGCATATAACAACATTAGACTTACCAAATTAAAGATAAACTATAATCTATCGACAAATAATAAAATAATAATAGTAATAAAATAAAAAATTGATTTAAAGCATTGATTTTGATATAACCTGATGAGGACCGAGTTCAAGGGCCATGACTCGGGTGAGTTGGTCCAGAGCTCCCTTTGTTCCGCAGTACAAAACGAGCTTACTGAACGCACGATTCGAGCAATCACTCGATATGTTCACAATGGACCCGGGACATCCACGGGCTATTTGACTCTTCGCGACAACCTGGTAGCGAAAAAAAGTAGGTATTATAATAGTAAGAAACTTAGTACTATAGTAGGTGCTATTATAGGTCATGTAGTGAGCTAGTTTATATTTTACTTTATTAGTAAACTCACCTGGCACGAGTAGCCTACTCAGTTAACAAAGTAGTTTAAATACCTGTACATTTTTAAACGCAGTCGCAAGCTGGTAGTAAATTAGCCTACTCAAGATTGGGTGAACCTTTACGCTTTTAATTCCGACAACAAAGAGCATAGGCCTATATGCACAATGCATTAAATAAAAAACTACTAATGACGCAAAGAGCATTTTCCCTGAACCGGAAAATTAAAATCGAGAAGTTTAAAATTGGTCCATAATTTTTAACTGTCCATTGTGACAAATGAAGAGACACATTTACGGCTGGTTGCTCGACCCCGATTTGAGTGCAAATTAACTTTGGTCCAAATTAGTTGTCTGAATTAACCAATGAGATTCAATAGATTACTCTCAAGGAGTCCGATTGGTTAATTCAAACTACGAAACTAAATCGCACTTAATTTGCACTTAAATCGAGGTCTAGCAACCAGCCGTTATAGTTCACAAAATTAACGGCTGATGGCTCGACCTCGATTTGAGTGCAAATTAAGTGCAGTTAAGTTTTGTGGTCCGAATTAACCAATGAGACTTTTGATACAATACTCTCATGGACGCCAATGGGCTAATTCGGACCACACGATTAAATCGCACTTAACTTGCACTCAAATCGAGATCGAGCAATCAGCCGTTAATTTTGTGAACTATAACGGCTGGTTGCTAGACCTCGATTTAAATGTGAATTAAGTGCGATTTAGTTTCATAGTTTGAATTAACCAATCGGACTCCTTGAGAGTAATCTATTGAATGCTCTCATTAATTAATTCGGATCACTAATTCGGACCGAAGTTAATTCGCACTCAAATCGAGGTCGAGCGATCAGCCGTTATAGATTTATGCCCTGGCACAGGCTAGGCTCCTACCTGTGAAACGTTGAGGACTGCCTTGACGTTGATTGAATAGATCCTGAAAATTCACAATAATACGATCTAGGTTTAATGACAATAGTTTGCCAACAACAATTTCTTGTTGATGCCTAATATAAGCCTTTAATTCATTAAATACTATACTCAATATAAATCCTTAATTAAATATACAGTGTCCAGGTCCAGTCAAATAAAGCTCTAATCAAATATAGCGCTAACAGGGCGAGTATGACAATTACACAAATTACCAATAATACATTATAACGCTGCGACCTCAGACCAGCTACGACATCATGGAAATACTTGACTATGGTGTCAATGTAGCGATTATATTAAATTAAGTTAAATTAAGAAATCAAATCTGCCCGTTAGATTGATAATAATTGTGTCGTGCAAAATCTGATATTTCTTTGAGAAATTTAGTTAATCCAATGCAATTAAATTAATCTGACAAAACTTCAGAAAAGAGATTCATGGACAACTTACACGTGTTCTATGCCGTGGAACGTGGCTAGCTCGTCGCTATGAATCCAACGTTCAAAGTGTTAAATGTAAAAATATTAGAATTAGGACCAGTTGCAAATTGATGAAGTTAAATAATTGAATTCAAGCTCAATGTCTTATTACATGCAAATTACACGAACCTACAAATCCATTGCAAATATGATAGGCAATGCTACGGCGAACTGGCATCGAAATTTTTTGCGTTAACTACTGCTGAAATACAGCCTATAACCTACTGGTCAAAATCCTCCGGTTTGGCATCCACAAAGAAATCCTGCGGGAATACGGCAGCGTTGTTGACGAGCAGGTCGATGGGGGGCAGGGCCTCGACGGCCTGACGGGTCGCCGTCCAGTCCGCTAGGTCCACACACACCGGGCGGATCGACGGGCACTACAGGAAAATTACTCTTTAAAGTAATTTAATATCACTTAGCTCTTTAAAATTTTGTTGCAAAATAGCAAGGGACGACGCGCTGATGAATCGGGCGAGTGTAAGCTTAAATGGGTAAGTAGTCCGTATTTAAAATAGGCATGTAGCCATTTTTGGCTTTGACTTACCCATTTAGCCTACACGTTTTACATTTACACACACTACTTACATAAGCACAATGCACATTTTAGGCTACATCACACTACCATCACACTACCATCACACTACCATCACACTACCATCACACTACCATCACACTACCATCACACTACCATCACATTACTGATACTATACGCAGACGTTTTACAATTAGCCCACATCGGTCTACACCATTTTACAAATGGTTAAAGTTAGGCTATAGTGTTCAACTTCTACGATACAAGTTAATAACCTATAGTTAATATTACAAGTTAGTTTAGTTGCTAACAGAATGGGTAGGAAATAATTGCAGTCGACAGGGTAAAGTAGGATGCAGTAGCTGATGACAGTAGGTCAAGTTGTCGTGTGCGTTTTAACGGGCATTCGTGTCATAAGCTTATAATACCTCAGCTACCAGTGAATCCAGATTCTGCTTGGTCTTGGACAGTGCGTATGTTTCCGCGCCCGCCGCCACTAGAGCTTTGGCAATGGCGCGACCTATGCCTGAAAATAAATTTCAAACAAATTTTAGAATAGAATAGGCTGCTCTACAGCCAGCCAATTCAATTCAAAATGAAATAGCTGATCTGTACCGAGGCAACATTCTCTCATAATTTTATCTTTAACCTTCCACTTTACCCCGCCCGGCTCCAGTGACCAAGGCTCGCTTTCCATCAAACTTGAACGAGACTTCGGCCATCTCCGGCTGTACTGCTGCCATTCTAGCTCTGCTATTGGCCTACCCACGTAAGCTGCTGGCCTGAATGCAGTATCGCAATTAATATACAAGGTCCCAATCTCTGCTTAATACTCGACAATCATCGGCATCAGGGTCGTGAGACTGGGGGTTCAAACAAACTCCCAAACGCCTCTAAGATATGATTTTTTGCGTTTTTGACGTGATAGGCTTATTTTAAAGGCCCAGGACTTTCCCGAGATTTTGATGCCCCCTCCCCCCCTCCCGGAATTTTAAAAACGTCCCTTCAATGGTCGTGAAAGAAGGATGTAGGACTGTAAAAAGGACAAGTAGGCTAGATGGTAAATTATGACGTCAGAAATATTTGTCAGTATCCCCCCCTCCGGTCGTGAGTTCTGCATGGGATAAAAACATATAACAACCACCCCCCCAACAAAACTAAGTTCAGCCTACGGCCCTCCATAATATAGACTACACGATAGTCTTATCCTAAATCCAGCTGTAGGCCTATGTCCATTGTCCAGTGATAGTGAAAAGTCTATGTATAGCCTGTGAGAGAAGCCAAGAATTATTGAGCATAAATACTTTTATCTCCTCTTCTTCTGTTACTCTGCAATCTACATGCACATACAATTTTTGTCTATGAAACTTTGATATTTTTCTTCTATCGCTACTTTGAATGCCGAATTTACAACACTTTACAAAGATATCTCAATATATGATCAAAATTGACACAGATATCTGAAATTTGGCACGTAGTGAGACATGACCCTTCCCTAGGACGTGTCAAAATTTGACCTCAAGCGGATCATGGGCTTCGCAACGAATCAGTTTGTAATGCGACTACTATGGGGGAGACTTTTAATGCAGGGGAGACTTTATTTCGTTACAAATTTCAGCCGTTATATATCTTCGTGGTCCATTCTCATTATAAATCTCAAAATTACGCGAGTTAAGCAGCTAGCCACGATTCGTTTTGTCATCAAATTTTCCGAAATCAGTTGGCTAGTTGCTATACTATAACCCTTTGATTGTCTCATGAGGGGGCGAATTTTGTAAGGGGGAGAAAATCGTGTGTGACGCAGGCCCAATGTTGTACATAGAAATGTTACAACCTGCCTTAGCGAACTGAAGCGCCAATTGAACCCACACCCGTGGGTCTAACGTTGAGAACGACTAAATCAGTTAACTCAATATCACCAACCAAGGACTTCACGCTCGGACAGGGATCTACAAATAGGCTATAATACTTTCAATACATAGGCCTACATGTTCATGTAATAGGACGGGTCCATGCGCGCTCTACGCAGTGTGCATAGAAATTATACCACTATAAATAGCATTATACATAAAGCATATAAATAGCATATATATATAGCATAGCATAAAAAATATACTACTATAAGTAGCCTACTGTATAGGCTAGCTATTGATCTTATTGGTGATGTTACTTGGTTCAAACAGTTTGAAGTGAAAATTAATATTTTATCAGACATTGAATTAAGCATAATAAATAAGCGCCAGTTCAAGCAGGATGCCGAGAGTCCTGAAATGACTATTTCGCTAATTGTGTCTGATCATCTGATGTTGTGAATTTCACCATAATTTAGCTCGCACTTCAACTGTATGTTTCTTTAAGTTTCCATTTCTTCATTGTGTTCTGCCTTGATGGTGAATAAAAGATTTATAAAAGCACGAATTCAAAGTATACGATTAAACAGTTAGGCTGTATGTATAGCAGGCTGTTGGTGTAAAACATTAGCGATGTCCGCATTCACTTGTATCGCTCTTCAAAATCATTTGTGAATGTAGCTAACTAATATATGACAAGATCTTCTCAAGGCCACCAATGCGATAATTATTTCGCAAGGCAACGCCGTGACGATGTATTCAGAGCCACAAGCGAGTTTATGACACAGGCCTAGGCCTGTGTGCGTTGATCTAGCACCAGCGATAGGTAGAAATCTCAGAAAGTTGCGAAAGATAGTTTTAAAAGTTGCGGCAAAGTTGCGGAAAAAAGCGAAATATGCCGAAAATAAAAAAAAACGAAAAAATGCAAAAAAACTCGAAAAACGCCATTGACTTTCACTAGGGGCCTTACTGATACTTCAAAATAAGCTCATTTCAAAGAAGTTTTAGATGATAAAAATTACGTTTTACGCAGAAACACGCTCAAAAATTGCAAAATGTGCTGTTTTAACTGGGAAATTTGAAAAAAAGCAAAAGTTGAAAAAATAAATACAAAACGAAAAAACGCGAAAACGCGATCGCGACTTTCTGATGTCTCCAGCGATAGGCTGTGATTATCGTCGCTCCGTTTCCGACATTCCGCAGAGCCGCGCAACCTCTCGTGCACGATTCCTTCAGGAATCAGGACACAGTGTAGCCGCCGTCAATCATAAATATGTTGCCGCTGACCATGCTGGCAGCGTCGCTGAGTAGAAACAGGACCGGACCGACGATATCGGACACTTCTGAAAACGAACAAATATCGGAAAGAAAATTAGAAATGAAAGTGTCCGTAGGCAGCGTACACGATTGGTTGAAGATCCGTAACTTTTTTGTAGTTTAGAGACCTTGCGTAGTACAGTTTAAATACAGTCCGGTTCCGTGCAAGAGAGCCGGCTCGGAACCGCTCCGCCTTTTGTAGTCGCCTTTTATGACTCGCCCGGGGAGCTTTGGGCTGCATGCCAATTCTTTGTTCCCCGGCCTGCAGGGAATGGTTAGTTTTAGAAATATATCTGTCAGCAGTAGAGGCGAACAGCAGTAAGGTTACTGTTTTAATAGTAGGCCCACGCGAAGGTCTACTGGGCAAACAGAAGACGCTAACATCTTTTAAAGGAGTGGTGTCAAACCTTTTTAGCTGGCGGGCCGCATTTGGCGGCCCTCGGCGGCTCGTTCAATAGCGGCGGGCTACATCATTCATTTTCCCCTCCAATACAACTCACGAGCGGGGGGGGGAGTGCTGACAGAAATTTTTGAGGTCGCGAATCACATGACGTGTCGGACCCACTTTGGAACGTCGTGGGTCACATGCAATACTCACATTTTGGCCCTCGGGGACGGCGGGCCGCATGAGGCCTCAAACAGCCCGTACTTTAAGGGGTCGCGGGCCGCGTGCAAGGCAAGAAATGCAAAAAAATCTAACCTTGGGTATCGCGGGCCGCATCAACCCTCTCGCGGGCCGCGCTTTTGGAGGTCGCGGGCCGCCACCAATGCTAAAATTTCTACCCACGGGCGGGCCGTATTTGGACACTTTGACACCACTGCTTTAAAGTGATATTGGTGCCAGTAGTGATTCATATTTAAACATGCACTTACGCGATAGCATATAATTTCAAGAAAATAAAATGATAAAACATGTCATTTCGTGATATGATTTTATTTTTATTTTTACACCTTATCTTAATTTTGATTTTTGAACCTTGAAAGCAAAAATTACAGCAATAATTCGCGTGCCAAAAAACGGAATGGTTTCTCCACCTGCAAATCGTCCCAAGGGGGTTTTGGCCATCACGGGATCCCCAACGGCAGGGTCGTCGAAATATTTCCCCATGTCCGTCTTGACCACCGTCGGATTGACGGAGTTTACTCGAATCTGAAAGCAAATCTCAGCAAAGGCATCAATGAATGCAGTAAGCCCCTAAGGCTAACTAATATTGTGCTTATTCGTCAGAAAACATGATCAGGGATAAATTTAGTAGGAGTGGTACTTCAAAAACGGTGCTTTTTGAAACCAGACTCGGATTTAGAAATGGGTAGGAGTAGCATTACTCGTCAAAATGGACGATGGTGGAGTAGGGATACTCGCTTTTTGGAATTGTGTGGCGTACGGCCTATTGGTAAGAAATGACCAATGAATTTTGATACCCCCCCTCCGCCCCGATCATGAGTAAGCCTGTGCCCACTCTTTTGAAAGGCGTAGAAGTAACACTACTTCTGTTTTAAAAGCAGCAGGCGTAGAGCTACTCATATTTTGTTAGGGCTAAACTGAACTCTGATCATTGTGGTTGATGAGGAACTGTTTAGAACGGCAAACGCGGTGACGTACTCTTTATCATTGTAAAGTATAATAACCGACTGAGCTCAGCAAGCCTAGTGCAACAACTCCATCTGACCTTATGGGGACCAAGCTCCAAGGTCATGGTGCGAGTCAGCTGGTCCAGCGCTCCTTTGCTCGAGCAATAGGCACCAGCATTGGGGATCACTCTAACGCCCAGTAGGCTGGACATGTTGACGATAGACCCTGGACTGCCACGTGAAATAAGACTCTTAGCCACCACCTGCAGGCGAACAAATGCACCAGGCTTCATATCATTATTTGCAGCGAGAGGCTACTTTTAATTTCTGAATCATTATCAAACGTTATTAATTAGCGAACTTGTTTTCACAAAAAAAAAATTTCCTAGCGAAATCGCGATACCTCAGTCAAAAGTTAATGTTTTTACTAGCACGATATTTGTGTCATTATTGTTGTTATGTTTCAATATTTTGAACATATCATGGGCTAGAACTTTCCTATTCATATCATTCCGATCATTGTTGACTTTGTATAGTCACTGGCTGCACTGTTCTGTTCTAGATTTTGCTAATTTTTTTCTTTAAAGATCGTGTTTGCTACACTTTGTGTGAATAAAATATACATAACTGTTGACCCTTCTAATGCCGTTTTAAATATTGCAAGCGCACTGCTAAACGTGATTTTAATTGACTGAAAATGCTAATTTCAGATATGTTTTGCGTGGCAGGAGGGGTCTTTAAAAAATTGAAATTTTGTATGGGGGAGGGGGGGGGGTATTTTTCTTTCTTTGGAGGGGGAGGGGTTTCATTCATTTTTTAATTCCGGAGAGTTTACAATGGCATTTGAGATGCAAACTTGTGAATCACTTTAATGTTAACAAGCAGTTTATAAGAGTTCACTAACACTGCACCACTTCACCGGTACGATGCACGCAACGGGTTTAACAGAGAACCCTGCCAGTCAGATCATGAGCGTATATACTTGTATTCCAATAATGAGAATCGAAGGTTCCTTCCTTTGCCAAAACATTTATCACAGACGTTTGAAGCTGATATCTGCAAGGTCGCATTCCTAGACTAGCCGGTACCAGCTCGCTGACATCTACATGAAGGCCAACTGCTATCCTGGCCGCGAGTTTTGAAAATGCAAAGGAAGAGAGCAGTTATGCTATAAATAGATTTGAACCTTAACCTAACCTTAATTAGATTTAGGTTAGGTTAAGGTTCAAATCTATTTATAGCATCACTGTTCTAAACCCTAACTAAACTTCTTTGAAGTTCTCTATGGAATTCGTTCGCATTTTTAAATCGTGGTCTATACGTGTATTGTAACACCACACTGCTGGAAGACACTGAGTTCAAACTGTCAAATCAAATCAAATATATTTTATTACAAACACACAGTGTAGATTATAAGCAAGTCACTGTTCGCTAAAACGTGCTTATAAATCCGGACAACAGGCGCTGAGTGCGACACACCCAGAACACGCTCACGTTGCCCGGCTTTTGCGCATTGTATATGTTGTCATTGTTAAGGTTATATTGTATGGTTAAACTATATGGTTGCAAGAAATGACATGTCAGCTCTGTACTGTACGATTGGCAATATCAGCCGACACAAAATTATACAGTACTATAAAGTATAAGGCTAAAAACTTAGCGCTATAGGCCTACACTTGAGTTCAATCATTATGCATGTAGCCTGCAGAGTATATGTGCTGTAAAAAATTAGAATAAAGCAAAAATAATTCGAAATCGGTTTAAATACTTCTCAGTAAACTAGATTATAATCGTGTCTGCGCCTTGTGCGAAACTTAACAAGATTGAATCCCGAGCAACGTATGGCTAAAAGACGTTCGCCGACTGCATGGAGTCAGCACTCAGTAGTAGGTTAACTGCAAATATTTACTAAAAACATACTGCATGGGTTTCAAGGTCTTAACCATGCATGCAGCTCGACTTGAAGAGACTAATTTATGCACTCTTGTGCTTAGGAGGTTGAGATCTGATCTATGTTTTGTTGCAAAATAGTCAAATCTATGTTTTAGTTACTACATAAACTGTTTTTTGTTGTTGTTGTTTTTTTTGTTTAGGGACCGTGTGTAGCACACAAGAGCTACATACAGTCCGGTTCTATGCAAGAGAGCCGGCACAGAACCGCTCCCCCTTTTCTTTAGTCGCTTTTTACGACAAGCCCGGGGACCTCTGGGCTCCAGGCCAGCAGGGGGTTTTACTAACTGTGAATTACGAGTTGCACGTGCTTTTGCACAAGTGAGCTATTTTTATATATATTTATTATCTTGTCTGGCACAAAAATGGTCCTAGTGTGCTATTGCGACGCTAAGCAACAAACCGACAAACTATATTTTGCTACAAATATTACATAGCCGAACTGACACCTCGATTCATCGTTTCTTTGAGATTGACAGCTCAAATACAAGGCGGACGCAAGAGCATAGTTGAAAACTGGAAAAAATTGTTTCTAGGCTAGACTGTCGTTAAAAATTTTCATTTCGCGTCCTTAGCCCTCGGAACAGCTTATCACAAACTACTAAACTACTTTGTCGAGGCCATAGATCGTGCTACTTATCCGGCATTGTTGTGAGCTGAAATGCGTTGACAAATTTTAAAAATGTACTTATTTGATAAATGCTACTTGTCAAGTGCACGATCAAGTAGGCCTTGTCACACATGACATGACATGTGTATTTTGCGGTCTGTCGGCTACTGTGCGATTTTCTTTGCAGTATTTCATATCGCATTGTACAGGCAGAAACTCCCTATCCCTACGTATAGCTAGCTATAAGTGTGTACATAAAATGGTGCTGTAGAGAGAGACATGTACATGTACATCGCTTCGAGCGTGTACATGACGTGTAAGTGTACTTCGAGCACCCGAAGCCTGTTGCTCAAAGTTTTTTAGCGACTATTCTTGACCATTTTCATTCAATCTCACGCTTTTTTCTCAAACATTGCGTTTGAAGTTAAACATTCATTTAATTCGTTTTGAATTCGTTTATGCACTTTTATATTATCGCTCAAAGTGAATTCCTAGTTGATTAAACGGAAATACGAGAAATGCACAAATCCATGGTGTAATTACCTGCGACACGTTCAAAACGGATTTCAAATTCACAGCAAGGATTCTAAAAAAGAAACAAGTAATTCAATAAGTCAATAATCTAGAGCATAGGATTTTGAAACATTTTAAAGTAAAATTATATTTGAACATTTTCAAGACCTAACAAATCGTTTGAGTATTTAATGCAGTTCTCAGCATGAAAAATGAATACGATTGTGAAAAATATTATAAGACTCTAAAAGTGAAGTTACATTATATCTTAAACGTCGGATTCCGAGCCATCTCAACAAAACTGTTCAGTTGACAAAACGAGCTATCTCAATAAACAACATTATACTGTATTGCCTCACGTTACCTCCGAGCCCGGAATCCGACGGTAAAGATGTAATGTAAGATTCTCGTGTGTTCATTGTCGGAGTGTTCCGAACGCGTGTTTCCGCACCATCTTCCGGTAACACGCGTGTTCGAACATGGCTGGAAATCCGACTTTTAGGACGTAATGTAAGTCTACCTTAAGATATCAAGCAAATAGACTTGACTCCGAAAGTCTTCATGACAGTTCATGACTGTTCTGTACTGACGGTGCTGAGAGACTGAACTCAATATAACGTCCGAGATGTAATTGCATATAAGTGTAATTGGAGTTAATTACCATATTACATGTTCGTTTTCATTTAAGTATTTGATTGATTCATTACACGAGTTGCTATTGATTTTCTGTTGCCTATACGCCTATGTTACTGCTTTATATATTATATCGGATCTCGTTTCGAATAAATAACTTAATATAAAACATACTTTAATGCTTACTGGTCTACATCTTCTTGGCGTATGTCCACAAAGGAATCCACCAAGCCTATACCAGCGTTGTTGACGAGCAGGTCGATGGGGGGCAGAGCCTCGACGGCCCGACGGGTCGCCGACCAGTCCGTCAGGTCCACGCACATAGGGCGGATCGAGGGGCACTGAAGGCGACAATCCCAGCGTATGGACAACCAACCAGCAGCAAAAGAGCCAATGAACTGCATGCTCTCAAAATGAAGCCAATTTACATTTATAATTATTAATGCTATATCAGAATTAGTATAGTAGCATTCCTACACGCATGTAAAAAAGAATTGTCTGACACCTCTTATGATATAAATAGCATCATGCCATCAAAATGAAATAATCTGATACACTGTAAGTGATTAGCTCTTTGGAGAAAGGAGATTTATAAGTTGATCGAGTTATCTAAGAATGATGTACATGTATTCATATCCAATGTTCCCGCCAAGCCAGAATTTTTGTGAGCGAGCCAAAAAAGTTGCGCACGAACTTTTTAAAACCTTGAGCAACATTTTTCCACACCTTTTCTGAATTTTATTCACGTGTTTTGTTCATGTCGTTATTGCTTGAAAAGAATGATTCTTATTGAAAATTGATGTAAACTGCTCCTTTACTATTAATAGACCTTTTATAAAACTGCTAGGCTTGTACATGCCTCTTTGATGAGCAGATCCAAGTTCTGCTGAGTTTTTGATAAGGCGTACGTCTCTGCTCCAGCCTGGGCCAGCGCTATCGCTATTCCTCGCCCAATGCCTGCTCAAAAAGGTGAACGAAAGATTTAACAGAAACTGATTTCCATTATCGTAAATGTACGGGGCATGTTCATGTGTTTACACTAATCAGCAATAATAAACGATACATTAATCACTTGATGCAAATAACTTGATGCAATTAAATTTACTTTAATTAACGAAATATAATTTTTCAAAATGTCATAATGTATCGGGAGTTTTTAAGCCCGACTATTGCAAATACTGCACGACATTGTAGGAACGTGAGTCCCGCGCCCTGCCCTGTCACCAACAAGGCTCCACTATATAGGAACCCTTACCGCGCCCTGCCCTGTCACCAACAAGGCTCCACTATATAGGAACCCTTACCGCGCCCTGCCCTGTCACCGACAAGGCTCCACTATATAGGAACCCTTACCGCGGCCTGCCCCGGTCACCAAGGCTCTCTTTCCGGCGAAGTTGAACGTCACTTGCGGAACTTCCATGTTGATGAGAAAATGACCAAGTCGTAATCGAGTTAATGTATTCTCCAATAATGACTAAGGGCCCTCTACTCCCTAGTCAATAGGATGGCCTAGTTCCACTAATTCGGTCGATGCACTCGCAAAGTCGACGAGTAGATCTACAAACTATGCAGCTTATATACTGCAGTGCCAGTAGCACGCTGGGTAAACTATTATAAATTGAAGCCGAGATCAGCCTGTCGTACATATTTATAGCTCATGCACATACACCGTGATTCAGGAAAACGGGAACCAGTAGAATAATTACAACTTAACCAATTGCCAATCGATTTACATGAAACTTGAAACACTAATACCAGAGAGATTTGCGATGATGATGAATTCATAGTTTGTTTTAAAACTGTCCACCATTAGCTGCTACACGCGCACAAAGACGACCGCGCCATTGTTTGACTGACGCGCTAATGCCGTCTGGTCCAGCTTTTCCCACTCATCCGCGGTGGTTAAGTTTATGAATAACAGCGAACTGTAAGGAAATCAGGATAAATATTTAACGAACAGCGGTGCAATGCCATAGGCCTACGACGCTAAAAGTTTCATGTAAATCGATTGGCAATTGGTTGAGTAATAATGATCACTCTAGGCCTACAGATTATGATTGCAGATTGTCAATTTTATACAGGATATACTACTGTTGAACAATTAGCTAGCTTTCGCAAGACTAAATTTGTAAATTTGTTACCATTTAGTCCGAGTCATTTGATAAGAACGTTGTTTAGCATTTTATCTGCTGAGGCTAGCACTGTTTGGTAGCCTAGCATAATTAGTTAGCTTTTTTCTAATCTCTTTAATATTGCACTTTTAGTCTGAACTGTCATGGGTTCTGTACCCTGTGACATTGTTCTGTACTTATGTATGTACTGTATACATGTATAATGTAGTTATGTACACTGTATGTTTTCTACTGCCTTTGTGGCGAATAAAGTTCTATATACTAATAGTTTCTCCATTTTTGGATACTTTCATGACTTTAGTTTTCTCACGTTTATCTTCATATCATATGTTTTTGCTACATCATTTAATTTATCCAGTATCAATTGCAACCCTTTTTCAATGTTTGCAGCCATTCCTTGATCGTCTGCAAATCGAATGTCTTTCAACTGATAGCCTCCCACTTTGACCCCTTTATCTACATTCTCC
>JAQIWG010006013.1:0-13804 GCA_034695025.1 Chamaedrilus cognettii | reverse complement strand
AAAGGGGCCCCTGGGGTCCCAGAAACCCAGGGGGTAGGCCCAGGTAGTTAAATCACGTAGTTTGACCCGGGCAACGCCGGGTACCCCAGCTAGTTGATGAATATAAAGCTATTCTACACAATATTTGTATAGTCCTATACACAAATTAAACAATTGTATAGAATAGCCTAAACGAGGGAAATTTCCTTTATTCAAGAACACCAACTTGTTAAACTGCTAAACTCTGAAGGCACTTGTCCATTTCCTATCTCATCATCTCATGTGAACTAGCACACGTGCCCCGAACAACGAATGGCCACTGCTTCACAAGATATCGGCCTCCATAGTAAAAATAATAATAATAATAATAATCCAAGCCGATTTTCTATAGAACCATTACAAGTCCAGGGACTAATCTAGAGCGCTTTACAATCCAAAATATACAAGAGAAGTATTGGAACATCAAACACACTAAACAGCAGCAACGTCACAGATAATGACTGCGAGAACAGTTTAGTTCCCCGGAGTCACTAAGCACGTTGGTTTGCCACTGACTTGACAAGTTATCAACTGACTCAGCAACTTGGGAGGTTATTTCTTTATTTTCTTGCAGATTAGGACCGTGTGTAGCACAAAGACTATACACAGTTTGGCTCTGTGCAAGAGAGCCAGCACAGAACTGATCACCTCCTTTAGTCGCCCTTTACAACTCGCCTGGGGAGCTCTGGGCTTCAAGCCAATTCTTTGTTCCCCAGCCTGCAGGGTGTACTTGGACAATAGACTATCCACTAATTAAGTCACTAAGAGTTATCGACTGACTTAGTGACTTGCTATCAAATATGTAGCTCATAGGCTACTGACAGGGTACGGTAGGCTTGACATTCCCTTGTGCCATTTTCGTAAACGGATTTTATGACGTCATGGGAAAATTTAATTTGCAAGGCTAATCTGCTACTTTTGAGATTCGTTGATTCTGCTGGCAATTACTTAAAATTGACTTGCAATCGAGAACTTTGCGGCGGCGGCGTGACCTAAAAATAAGTGACCGAAGAAGATAGCTTAGTGTCTGATTGCGACTTAAAGATGACGGTTCCAGGGACTAGGCCTCATACAATAAAGTAGCCAGGGCGCCAAAGTCTTCACAGATAAAACTTTTACACACGCTTAGGTATACGATTCACAGGCAAGTATAGATTTTAAAAGAGGGTGCATGCACACTGCATTCTTCTAGCAACACAAGACAATTATTAACGCACACGCTTATATTTATGAAAGAAAATATTCCCCACTGCTTTCACAATCATATGAACATGAAACACAGAAAATTAAATGCAAGCACTCGCGTGCCTTAACTCGGTAAAGTTGGGTTAAACAATTGTCCTACAGGATTAGGATTTGCTCGATTAAAGAGCTTAAAATTTAAGGCAAACAGTTCACCTTAAAAATAATGTCAGCTCATCCCGGTCTCCATACTGCCTCGTGTACGGTTAATAGGTCTCAATTCTCATTATATATGATATCGTTGAACATTACTTAACTGTGGCCCATTGAAAGGCTGAACTATATATAGGCTCAGACTTAATTTTATTTTTGCAGTCGTAATATCGAAAAATACACCACAATTTTTCGCAAATCACAAATTTCCTCATAAATTCAGTTAAAGCCGTTTCAACTCATTCCTTAACTCAATTTAACGCTCAGCCTCATGGTCAGTGGTCAAAGTTTAAATAAAGTCCAAATCCTTTGACGCAAGAACACCCCAAAACTCGATAAACCACAATTTTGCAGTGCGATCAAAAAAACTGACGACTGACGGGAGGGAGGCAGCTGACGAGTTCTATCACCTCACACGACCAGCTGGGGGATAGTTACCAAATCCTAGCCAAGTAAAATCTACTTAACTTCACTGAACACAAGTCACATTCACGAGACTGAAAGGGGAAAATAAATCACTGTGCTATATGCTTACACAACGGAAACTTTTTTTGCTGAACAGCATTCCAGTATCGGAAGGCATTTTATTTAAGTTTTGACAGGACAACGTTCCGCCTTCAAAATTTTTACCAGAACGTCCTCAAAAACGAGAAAATTAGTGCAACAAAATTTCTGAGAGATAAAGCCGCAAAAGTTGTTTGCAGCTAAACTTTCATGTTTTACAGAATTTTATGTTCAACTTACCCTATCTCTGGCTCACATGAAGGTTAGCACGGAGTTAACAATGACTTAGAGGTCAGAGTGTGCCGTACTGACACTCTGACCTCTAAGTCATCCAAAACTCTGCCCCAGTGAGGGCTTTTGCATAGAAAATGGTAAGCCAGAGATAGGGTGAGTTAAACATAAAATTCTGTAAAACATGAAGTTTAGCAGCAAGCTATTTTTGCGGCTTTATCTCTCAGAAATTTTGTTACAGTAATTTTCTTGTTTTCGAGGACTGCCCAATAAACGAAGCTTTTGCACCTTTATTTTCGCGCGTGTAATTTTTGCGAGTTTGACCGGTTCACGAAATTTGCCAAAATTACATGCACGCAAAAATTTCATGTTTTACAGTAATTAACTAATACGAGTGAACTCACGACCGAGGAGGCGGAAATGTCAGAAGCAGTCCGATTTGCCGACCGATTTGCCGAAAATGAAATCGACCGATTTGCCGGAAAAAGACATTATTAGACAGTTTGCCGAAATGTACATGAAATGCATGTACATGAAACACGATCATTATTAAATTATGGTTAGGGCCCCATTAGGGTTAACCAGTTCGGGTTAGGGCCCTGTTAGGGTTTGGAACTAGGTTAGGGTTAGGATTAAGGACTAGGACTAGGTTAGAATTTTTGACCCTTTCTCCTATCCCTTCGTCCTGGGTTTTCACCAATTACTAATTGATGCCTGCCTATGGCAAAGGGAGGTCCTCAATGCTGTCCCTGGACGCCGAAACGGACTCTAAACTCACTATTATTATTATTAGAATTAGGTTACATTTCGGGCTAGGTTTAGGATTAAGATTAGATTTAAAATTTTCGGCAGTTAGGACGCTAGCTGAAAAGTCAATGCTAGCGATCGGTCTTATTTTGTCTGAATGCCTTTTCGGCCATTCGGTTTTCGGCAAATCGGACCATACCCGTAATGTCTGACTAAAACTCGAAATGCGTTCACAACCAGAAGCCAGGGGCAGCGTGCAACTGCAAATCAATTTACGAGAGCACCAATGGAGCATCAATCGATCTGAGTGTCATTCCAAAATCGAAGGTAGATTGAAGGAAGTTCAGCTTTTTCTGTATTCGGTAGGTATAAGTGGTGTTGGCAGTAGTAAAAAGTTAAAGGATGAGAAGCATGTGGCGCTTGATGAGGGATGTAACAGGGAGTGTGTTAGTATTTCTGTTATGTGGGTGATATGATTGGGAGTGGAGGAGGAGTAGAGGAGGCCGCAAGGGCTAGGGTAAAGAGTGTCTGGGAAAATTTTACCAAACTTGGGCCAATTTTAACAGCAAGAGGTGTCTAGTTTAAACTAGAAGGCAAATTCTACAAAATGTGTGTGCAGAGTATGTTGAAATATGGAAGTGAAACCTGGCCAGCAAAGGTGAAGGATATGCAAAGATTAGACAGGACAGAGAGAATAATGATGAGATCGATGTGTGGAGTGTCGTTAAAGAACAAGTGTCAAAGCAAAGATCTGAGCAAAAGGCTTGGTGTCGCATGCGTAACGGACATGGTGAGAAGGGGGAGACTGAGGTGGTTTGGGCATGTGGAACGGATAAATAAAGAAGATTGGGTATCAGCATGTAGATATATTGTTGTGGAAGGCAAAGTTAGGAGAGGGAGGGGGAAGAAAACATAGAGGGAGGCAGTGGAGAATGATATGAAGGAATGTGGCAAAGAATCGGGAGTTGTGGGGGAGACTCATCATGGGAAGCGTCCAACATGTGCCAGCATGGAAAACTGGACATAAAACGTAAATGATGACGATGATAATTGATTGTGATTCTCATCATTCTCTAGCCAGACAACCCTCCCCATATTCTTAACTTAATTAATAATTTAGGAGCGCTGTGCTTCTAAAAGAGGGGGATAGGGTAGTTCTAAGGATGTGGAAGAAGCACTGTGCACAGCGAAACTGAGTGACTGTTCTTGCCTTTAACTTTGTCAGCCTGCTGTTAACATCGCTCTTCAGTCTCCAGCACAGCAGGTTAGCTTATCACAATATTTTCTCGAGGCGATGAATATCGTGTTGGTGTCGCCAGAGACTCGCGCCGTGTTTATACGACGATGAACACAAGTTGCACCGAAACCTCTTCGTTTCTGATTCGCTGCTACTTGCAGGCGCTGAAGCTCTTGATTTGTTCATCTTTTGGGCATACGTTTCTGATTGGAAGAGGAAGGAAGCGCAAGACTCGTCCGAAGACATCACCTTCACCAAGCAAAAGCAGTCACATAAAATTGTATGTACCAGGTAAATCTCAACTCATTTACAAGTACCCAGTACTGTAGTTGCCATGCGAAGTCGCGGCAACTGTCATGACAGTCAAACGCCAATTCAGCAGCAAATTACTAGAATTTTTGTTCCTGGCAAAAAAAAATTTGAAAATTTTTCCGAAGAAATATTTAAAAACAATAAATTTGCCTAATGATTACAATTATATTACTAAATAAAAAAACGGCAACTTGCAAAGCAATGCTGAAGCCTATACGGCTTCAACTTCAACTTCTCCACTGTACTCCACCCTAATGGATGATTATTTGCAGGGCTTACAAAATTAAACACCTTTGCCAAGGGTGCACAAAGTGACTCAAAATATTTTTCCATGGCCGGGAATCAAACTGACTCTCCGCCACACTCGCAATCCGAAGTCCACGACTTAGATCACTCGGCCACAACGCCTCGCTGAATATGAGTTATAATTATTATTATATGACACGCGTGCCGTAGGCCCGGCCGGAGCTATGGCTCAAGGGCCACTGCCCATTAAATTATGGCCAATCTGATTTTAAAACAAAATAGCGTCACGTCGCGGCAGAAAAGAGAGTACACAACGGCAAGTACCATATAGTGGCTGCAGTGCTCAAACTTTGAATTACATTCAATGTTTATTTTTTTTAATAATTTTGTTAATTTTGAAATCTGATTTTTACTCATTTGATCTATTCTGTACCAAATTCTATTCTATTTCAATCTATACCAAAAATAGCAAGATTTGTAACTTGCATTTCTTTAAAGAATATAATCAATATAAGATCCTTGATTTTTATCTCAAATTACGACTATATAATAAACCTATTACATAAATTTTCATGGCGGAAGAGTGTACTCTGTGAGTAAAAGACATGGCAGCAAAAAGAAGACTCAGATTTCAAATCCGATTTTAAACAAATCCAATAAAAAAAAATTTTCACTTCCATAAGTAAAAAGAAAGTCAATTTAATACAGTTGAATGCAAATTAAAGATACGTTAACGAAATCAAGATAACTGCATCAAAAGTATATATTTTTATTTAACGTTTGCAGGAATTG
Organism: Chamaedrilus cognettii; assembly: GCA_034695025.1. Lineage (NCBI taxonomy): Eukaryota > Metazoa > Annelida > Clitellata > Enchytraeida > Enchytraeidae > Chamaedrilus > Chamaedrilus cognettii. Next base: position 8,322 of record JAQIWG010006013.1, on the reverse strand, counting down.
TCGAGAAGAAAATTCCAGATCACCAAATTTCATTCAAAAATATATTTTAGTAAGAAAGTTATAAATTTTTCCGCAAAAAGTTCACAAATTAAATTAACCTGCCTAATTAAGTGTAAAAGATGAAAACCTGAGCGAAAATAAAGCTCATTAAGTTTTTTATTGAGATCTTGATGTCCACTAATCCTTGCAATCGTGTTTGAAAGCATGTTCAAGGCGTCATATGCCTTAGAAATTGATAGCCTAATAGGCCATGTACTCTACCTCTCGGCAGCCCAAGCGCAGGAAGCCTTGTTTTGCCAAAGCAGCAAGTTAAAGGCACTTAAAATGATCAATGTCACCCAGGTGAAAAACCTGGTACTGCTGAGCATGGTTTAAGGGCAAAGGCACATGGAGCGGTATATTCTCAAGAACAATCCACGATCAAATGGCTGAGGAAAATATTTTGACATCGGATATGAATTTTAATCGAAATAAATTAGGTGAAACTTAGTCAAAACTATAAGCATTCACCAAAAATTAGGAAATGGGCAAAATTTAGATATATTAATTTTTTCTCAGTTTGGCATGGCAAGATGATTAGGGCATGTTGGAAGGCAATGGAAGATTTTTTTTTACGAATGTAGATGACCCCATGGAAGTGAAAATAATTTCAAAATCGCATTCGATCAAGTTACAGCTTTGTTTATGCTTACATGATATTTTTTGACTCACGGTGCATATTGACTATATAATTTGACTTGATTATGCCTACTTGCACGGTTGACACCTACTACAAGTATGTGTGTGTATGTTTGCTATGAGGCATTCGCGCAGTTAAAAACTTTGTGAAACAATTCCAAAGAGCACAACAAGGTCGTAGCCATTAACAAATCAATACATATCAACATAGAAAGAATAAATTACCATTCGCGTGGCATCACTCTTCTTTTTTATCAAATCTCAAGCACAACTTAGGAATTTAAAAGAACATTTACAATAGCAACAAGCTCAACTTTGAAGTGAAGAGTCATGTTCAACTTTGAAGAGTCGATTGCATCGCTGTCTACATATTTCACATAAAATAAATATCATCATTATAAGCAGCAGGCTTGATCTGCCAGTAGCCAAAATAGAAGTTTTTGACCAGTTGGCGATTTTTTTCCATTTGGCAAAAGCCCTTGGCGAATACTTTATTCATTCTTCGTTCTTTGAAGTTCAAATACTGACTCTATGGTGATAAAAAGAGCAATAAATTTCACGCATGCCAGTGCACCCAAAAGGAACCAAATGTGTACTAAATTTGGCAAAAAAAGTACGGCCGGGCAAATAAAAATGTCTCTTGGCAAATTTTTATCGAATTTTTTTCAAGACCCAGATCAGGCCCTGGTAAGCAGCGAAACAAATTTAAGAATTTGTGGCTACCTAGTTAGATGCTGCCTCCGCGTTAGCATAGCTGTCTCAACACAGTACACCCATGGTCCCACACACTTTACACACACACTCCATAGCATCCGCAGATTTAAAAAAAAACAGCATCCACAGCTTCAAACCAAACACACACTCCACACACAGCTATCCCCAGACCTCACCTCCTCACTGGTGTCGTCCCAGACATCTCTGAATTTCTTCGCCCTTTGACGTCTCTTTGCATTCATACTTGATTTCTTAGTGTCGACTTTCTTCTTGCTTGATTGGGGGTGTGCGGTGCGACCCATAATCCGGCCTAGGGAGCGACCGGTACCATGGCTCACAGTACGACCCAAAATCTGTCCCTCAGCCTGGCCGACAATCCTGCCTGCAGCTCTACTGACAGCACGCTTCTGCCGGTAAAAACCCCTGGCAGCCCTCAAGGCCACAGTGGCTGCTCGTTCAGTATTGGTTGTTTTGAGGCGACCGAACTTTTCCAATCGTCCATCCGCTGACATATCACGACAAGCGCCATATTTTTGAACTTTGGTTTCAACTATTTTCGAGAGATTCCGAACCTGACTCCCAGTCTCGTTAGCCGTGGTTCTGTTATTTGCCACTGGGCCTCGCTGCCCTAACAGTCTGGCCCTGGCGGGCCCATTCGGGTCTCTGGCCGGCTTGCGCTGTGCAGTAGCCTTGGCTCTGGCCTGCAGAGCCAATATGTGCTCTGCAGAGTGCTTGCGCCGTCGGTGTGCAGTCATGCTGGATGAGTGACGAAACCACACATCACAATGCTTGCACTTAAAGCGTGGAGGGCCCCTGGGCACATGGGCCCTATGACCATAGCATGTGCACAGGCCCTTGGCTGCAGAACCTTCACCCTGATGACAATCTGAAAAATCATCCTTTAATTTCCTTGATTTCCATGCCAAAGGATCACCCATTTGGCACTTTGTTGCCACACCCGCCCGCCTGCATGCGCCTACAGAACAAGCCTTGTTTCCAGGAAGCTTGATCCCATTCTTGGCTTGGCCCCAGCCTCCTGCCATGTTAGTCCCAAGATCCACCACCAGGCCAGAGTCTGAACACCTTTTCCCAAGTTCCACTACAGCTTCTTTTTTCACAGCCCACTTAGCTTTGACAATCAGTCCACTTTCAATCTGTCCTATCACGACAGAATATCCACCCCCCACTTCACCCTGTCCACTACTTACGCCCAATTGTCTAGTCACTGGCTCCTTCTCTACCACTGTCAGTCCAGCCTCTAAACCTTTTTCCTCCGTCGCCCTCCCTCGCTGCATCTCCCGCCACTGACTGCTCAGACCTCCCCTTTCCCTGATACCGACTCCGCAGCCCTTACCCTCACTCTTGATAACGCTGAACATGCGCTCAATGCACGTGCTGATCGCTGCTGGTGTGAACTTTGCTTTAGCTGCAAGCGATGGTGCCACCGATTGGGCAGGGCTTATGTTTGTCAAAAATAATGCCTTGGCGGTAGCCGCCAAGGCTTTGACTTCGCCAGCGTCTCCTGTTAGAGTTGCAACTCTATTAGCACTAGTTTCTGATTTAACTTTGACTAAAGTTGGATCAGGTTGTACGGGCTCTGTTTTCAGTAGAGGGGAGAGATCAGAGGGCTGCACGTTTGGATAAACCTGAGCGCCAAATAGTGCCACAAGTATAATACATATATAATGTAATTTAATTTAACAAAAGGAAAAACAATGACTCGATTTGTAAAAAATCAAAATGTCAGCTAATCAAAGTACTGTCAAGCAGCACAACAAAACAAATGCAGTCACCAGAAGAAACTTGGAAAATCGTAATTGAGAATTGAATGAATACTCAATGATCATAATATGACATAAATTCATCAACTGTGTTTCATGAAATAAAATTTCAATGATATAACGAATAAAAGTTCTCAAAATTCTTTAATTAACATATAATCCAATTAACCTATATTTATTATTCACATTGCTCGTGGATCGAATATGGATGCGTCATGTTTTTATAGAACTTCGAATTATTCATTTTTATAGTTGAATTATAGACACACTATGATAGATAAGTACTAAATATATATTAGATTTAAGAAAATAGACCTTTGAGACAGCAGATTTATACAAGACAGCAGTAATTGTTTGCAATAGCTTCCATTAATCGACTAGATCAAACATCCATTGATCATCAACCATCAACATTGGGTTGTCCATGGGGCTGATGAAAATCTTGATTAAAGTTACAAATAACCATCAAATTAGGCATAAATTGCGAAATAATTAAAGAAATAAAGTTGCCGAAATACAGCTGATATCACAACGACAACCAAAACAAACTTACAAACAAAAAAACAAAATATACTCCAGCAACATGCTCACCTTTATCTTAGAACTGCTTAAAATATCGTCTAGGTCCAATTCCCCTGATCCACCTTCACTCTCCTTCACACACGGGCGATCCATTTTTGAGTGACTCATGACGTCATGCTCCACAGCACAACACTGCTCAAGGGAAACATACGCTCGCTTCATCGGCTTCACGCATGACGTTATGCAAGATGCAACCACTGATGTGCTCCGCGTCTCTGAGGTCAAGTCTTGACTGTCGCTCGACACAGCAGAGCTCAGCGCTGCCATATTGGAACCGTGCGACTTAGGAAAGCTGCCGTGCAAGCTGGTTGGAGGTTCAACCGTATTGTCATGAAATCTGTCGAAGGATCCCATAACATTAGATGGAGGGATGAGAAGATTTGAGACTGCCGAAAACACATTTATGGGCATATCAACTGAGCTTGAGCTACTTTTGACATCAAAGGCTGTCACTTTTATAGAACTTTCTGGGATAAGCGTTCCTAAACCCGTCGAGCACATACTGATTTGTTTAGCTTTACCGCTAGCACTTAGCGCCTTGGGCTTAGTGCTAACATACTGAGCGTCGCAATTAATGCTAGAACTTTGAGCCTCGTGCTTACTGCCAGTATTCACAGATAGCTTTGCTTCAGCAATCTGAGAGCAATCTTCAGCAACCTTTGCTTCATTCGCATTAAGTGCATTCACTGTCGCGATGCAGTCCGCTCGTCGTTTGGAGGGCACAGACTTACGTGCAGTTCTTCTTGGTGGCGCCACCGTCCACTTTTGCATCCAAGGCGTCAGATCAGAATTTCTCAGGGCCGCAAAATCTTTACAGGTTGATTCAACGTCTTGTTGTTTAGATTCCTCATTTATAAGAATGACTGATGGCACCCTGGGTCTTTTACTCGGAAGTACTGACGCTGATGATGATGCATCAGTGGATGGTGGAACAACATCATGAGTCGACTCAGCCTCCGATGTCGTTCTCTCGCTACAATAAAGATATGATGCGACACTATGCTGCTCGAGAACATGGTGCGATCGTTCGTCAGTATTGAAGCCTTTGAGTTCAGAATGATGTGCCTTCATTTCTGACCGTGCTGCAAGACTCCTTCTTCCCAATTTATCTTCTACCGCAATACATCCCTTGGAAGTGGTTGACTCCACATGCGAGTCTACCGCTTGCTCTCGAAACACTTCCCTTTGTTCTTCAAGGGACGCATGCTGTTGATATGTATTCATAACGTGCCCTTCTTTGCCTCTTGAGCATCCACGAAAACCACGACCGCGCGTGATTTGACGCCGAGCAACCCCGCCTCTAACCGCTTGACCTGAATGATTGCTCGATAAATGATGAACATTTCGAACGGTGTGGAATCCTGACTCCTGCAACTCAGGGTAGGGCTGGGACCGGTTGCCTGACTGCAAGTGCTCCAAGTGGCTTGATACTAGGCTGACCCTGCTCAAACTTTGAAATCTGCCACTCCTAAACAGTCCCTGGCCACGACAACCTCTGTACTGGCCTCGTATGTCGTCCACTCGAGGCTGCTGCAACTCACTTCTGTGTTCGACTTCAAGTATGCCAAATTTCGGATCTACCGCTGTAGGCTTCGAATTGCATTGATTGTCCGCACTTTGCTGCTTGACTGCACCGGACAAAACGACGTTATCTGACATCACGTCATTTGACACATGTGACACCAATCTTGCAGACCCCATGCGTCGCGATGTAACAACACTGGCATTTTGCATAGAAGTACAAAGAGCATTCTGACTAAAAGCGTCGCCGAAAGGAAACCCATCAAAGACTTCGGAGCTTCGTGGCGCTATTCCGCCGCTAGCACCCATCAAACTCTCACAGTCTCGTTTACTGTTGCCGGTTCCAAAAAGCCTTGCACCCCCTTGAAAAGTACTGGCAAACGTTTTGTGATCTGACGCCTGTTGGGAGGAGGGGGCTGCAGCAGGGGAAGAATGCCGGTCTGAAGAGTGGTGAGATATGTCCCTCGACGACCCCTGAGAAGCCTCCCCACTCCCTCTTTGGGTTCCACTGTTTCCTCCAGCGCCCTCGTTCCGTCGGAACGAGTCCTGCTTGTCCACACGCACTGAACGGTTGTCTGCTGGTTCTTCTGCAGGCAGAAATCAGCAGCTGATAAATTACAGACATCAGCAAGAACATGGCTAACCTTAGTAACCTTAACAAAATGAAAATGAAAAAGCGGGCTACATCACATCTCATTCCCACATCAAACTATGAAAGGGATAGAACAAAAAATATGAAACAATAGTCTTCAAATTCCTTTCAATTTCTTCTACTTCAGTGTTCTGTCACATGGCAGGTCATTGGTGTCAAAATCGCCAGCCTAACCAATCCTCAGCCCTTCTCTTCATCTCTGCGTAGTTTATATCGTAGTACATAGTAGTATATGATTACTTCTCACAGCAGATCGACTATCACACTGATACGTGACCTTCTCGATCATGTCTTGCCTTCTCCTAGCCATCCATTCAATGCTTGTTACTCTGGGCAATGGGCACTCCATCAATGCTCTTCTTTTTTTTATTCTGTCTAACTTCTCTTCTCCATTCTTTTCCAAACCAATATATTTTACCTAAATTACAAAATTTAAATAATATAGAATTCAAATCAAATGCAAGTAATGCCAACTAGGGGCTTTCATGTGACTGTTCAATGGCATTTATTGTCTAAATTTAGGTCAATCACACTCGTGGCCGTGTCGGCTCAAAGATGCTCTCAGCTTTCGTCATGAGATGTTCATGCCATCATGACTCAACATAATCGCTGAACACAAAACCAAGATAATAATGTGAGAAATAATTTATAAGAAAACATCTAAAATTTTTCGGTATTACTAATTAACTAACTACCTTTTTTTGACATTTATGATGTTAATGCCCATGTTTCTACATAGGTTGGACACTTTGTGCCCTGATGAGGACTGATGTACCCAAGTTCTTATGGCCGGATGGCCTTCCTAACGCTAACCAAATAAATGATTATCTAACACGAGGTTAACAGCTAACAACACTTCTGTGTTTAACAGCCTTGCTGAAGGGCCTGTAATGCATGGTTTCATAGTTGCCGGCGCGGTGACTTGAACCCTGGTCTCCAGACTCTTTGCCGTTGCCTTTACTATACCTACGGCCTACCAATACGGGATATCACTACTACATAATTGTTTGGCCTACTCTATCAATCGCCTCACCAGGTGCCGTATCGCCGAACTGCCGGTCGATGTGCACGACAAAAACGTCGAGTTCGTCGACGGTGACGGCGAGCAGACCCTGGACAGAGAGATGGCGCTGGAAGGAGAGCCCTGAGCGACAGAGCATGACGACCGTGTCGGCCAGCAGAGCGCGCACGCGCTGCTGGTCACGCTTCATCCTACTATATCTGCATATCTGCGACAAACAAAACATGTTCTCCTATATTGGTAGACTTCAAGCTAAATACGGTGAATTTTTTATTATTTGATGAATAAAATGACATACTTCGTGCGTTGGTAATTTCAATTTATTCCTGTGTCCGCGCATAAAAAAAGCAACTTGTGTTAATCCTGCCGCATTAAAAAAAATTTGGGCCGTACAAATCTGCACCTCTTAATCATGGCATGATGCACATAAGAAAAGGATTTTATCGTAATATTTAAAATATTTAAAAGTTTGCCTGATTTTTTTTCCTGTTCCCCTTCCCTCCCAATTGGCAGCCCCCACGACTAGGCGCTCAGCCACCACTCAGTAGTGTCGATTTGTTTGACAACATTGTCGTTGTATATATTATCCGGATTGTCTCATTGAAAGTACCAACTACCCATTCACCGACCCTGGACGGATGATAGGATGAGTTGGCCTCTGGCAAGTCCGAGAAATGAATCTCTGATCAACAACCCCGGGCGGCAACCCCGGCAGTTTGCCTGATATTGTCCAAGAAGTTCAAACAAAAACAAATAAATATAGCAACTATCGCGTGTTTTCAAAGGCTGACAGCCAGAGTGTATTTCGAGAAATCTATGGATCACACAACTCCGCTAAACAATTTAATGGTTGCATACCAGAATATAAATATTCAGATATTTTTTTGAATATTTATAGCTCTTACGGTCCAGATGATGAATGTTTATTTCTAAAACCACGAAAATGTATAGCGGACTTTAGATATTTTATGACGTCAGGGTCTAAAGTCTGAGAGAACAGAACGGTGAACAATCAAAACATCCGCATGAAACTTGGGCATTCCGCCATGTTGCTTAATTTTTTTTAGATATTTGAACATTCGTTGCAAAACTAAATAATTTGTGCACTTTGACAAGAAATCCGTAGAGTTAATAGCGGCGATTTAAAACATACATTTGATGTTAAAAGTTGAATAAGTCGTTTAGCAAAGAACAACGCATGGTGGCTCATGCAGTAAATTAATAAAAAATTTTATCGATATTCCCGCCATTTTTTTTATTAGCCACGTGTATACCACGTCGTTGCTAAGCTATTTAATGTATGTATATATGTATGTATATTGCACTTTTAACGCACCAAGAATATGTCATGCAAACGGAGATGGAAAAACATC